>PVKS010033027.1:11759-22172 GCA_004027875.1 Aplodontia rufa | reverse complement strand
AAGATGTAATGCTTTACAATCTAATACTTTTTTTTAGAATTATAAAGGGAAAGGGAAGGGAGGGATAAGGGAGGGTAATTGGGGGGGGCACTCCTGGAGATAATTGCAATATCCAGAATATTTACACATTTTATACACATTTTATATTATTTTGTTAAAATCGTGTAAGGTTGTTCAAAAAATAATAAAAAAAAATAAATAAATGTTAACTTGTACAGTCACCATATCTATAACAGAGTCCTCTGCCACTTCCAAGCTAAAACCTTCAGGGACCATGCCAACTGCTATTCTAATATGTTAGTCACAGCTGGGTCTCCTGTTCCTAGAGCTTTGGAAAAGAGAAAAAAATCCGGAAAAAATGTGATTGTTAAAGAATTTGTGATCTCCAGCAGTTTGGTTATTCATTCATTTTATATGGGTAACTATTTTGCAACTTTGAGAAATTTCAACTACATTTCTTTTGCATGCAAAGAGTAACCAGTAAAAAGAAAGAGAAAGAAAGAAAGAAGAAAGAAAGACACATGCATTTAAAAAGAAACACACTTTCTCACCATCACCTGAGTTCCAAAAGTTAGATAGTTGCCCTTTAGGTAGGATGGTAAGTCAATGATGGCCACTTCCACATGTTTAGTGGTGACACTGGAGAGGGAGGGAAGTGAATGTATCTGAGAAAAAGAGGCCAAAAAAGGACAAGATATTGGTGAGGCATGGCAAACTAAACTGATCTTTATCAGATAGGAGGGACATTTTCTTCTATCTGTATCTCTCCCAACCTCTGTCCAAGGAAGAGGAGAAGAATGGGGTCACATTTCATGACAGCAGTTGGGTCAAGTGTATCACTGGACATTGGTGCTTCGCAATGTGTTAAAATGTCGTATGTTCAGCTTTGGGTAGTGTAATCAGATCAAATCACTTGAGTTTACAGTTTGCTGCTGATGTTGCTTACATGTCATGTGACGTTGGGCAACTTATTACTCTATCAAAGCTTCAATTTTCTCTTCATAAGACAAAAAATACAAATAATTGTACATTAAATGATGCTATTCATGTAGGGTGCTTAGCCTGATCATAAGTATAGAATATACCTCTACTGAGTGGTGGGAGCAGTAGGTGTCTTATGCATTAGTAGATCCATCTTGCTCACTTTCTTTTGTTCTATTTCTTTGCATACATGGACGGAAGAACTGTTTCCAAGTTGGCACTTGGTTTCTATATCAAAACCCAAAATTAAGATTCATAGTTAGGAAAACAGAGGTACACACTCAGCTTTCATCCTAATTAGGTTGCTTTAGCTGGCTTTGACCAGGGCTCTCTAGTCAAGTATAAGCAACTGTTCTCACTAAAAATGAAGTAGTGCTCTAATCATCACTTATCAGCGCATTACTCCTTGTTAGTATAGCTTCCTCAATAAACTTATGGAATGAAGCAGAGTTGGTAAAATGAGGATTTTTAGATCGCTGGCTTAAATACTATTTGTTCAACATGATTTGAGTACATACTATGTGCTTGGTGTTGTTCTAGATACTGGGATTCAGCTAAAAAAAAAACCCACGAATATTACCCCATTCATATTTTTACTTGGTCCTTTATATGTATCTTAATAAAATCCATGTAATATTCAATCATAATTGCTTGTTTTCTTCTCTCCCTCTGACAAGCCATGGTGCTCTGAGGACAGGTACGCTAATCCCTCTTCTTGTCAACTAAGTGTGAGAAAGATGGAAGCAGAGTCACCAACAAAGACCTGGCTCTCATCCGTGCCTTCTCTCTCTCTCTCTCTCTCTCTCTCTCTCTCTCGTCTTCTAATTTCTTAAGCTCTGTACTCCAAATTACTAATTCTCATTGCATTTGTTTCTAATCTGCTATTAACCCATCCATTGAGAGTTTGATATTTAGTAATTTTGTTTTCTATTCTATAAATACCATTTGGATCTTTTAAAAGTATTTCTAGTCATTTTTATTGTGTCATGTTGCTTTCTTGTGTTTTCAATTCTTTTATTTATTTTAAATAAAATTAATGCCTGCATTTTTTAAGAGAATCAATTTTATTTTTCATCTGTTTTTTGTTTGTTTGTTTCTTTTTCTGACACTTAGTTGTGTATGTGGTGCTGGGGTTTGTACCCAGTTCCTTGCACATGGCCAGGCAAGTGCTCTACTGCTGAGCCATCACTCCAGATCCAATGTCTGCATGCTATATTTGATAATTACACTACTTGAAGTTCTTTGAGAAAGGTTGAGGTCAACTTCTGCTACTTTTTTTCTGCCTATATAAGCTTGCAATTTTTCCATTGTGTGCATGTTTAACAGCTTTATTTTTGGGAATATGCTGGCGTTTGGATTGAAAGTTTATCCCTTTAGGAAGGATTTTTTTTCTGTTATGATCAATGCCTAGGAGTATTATAAACCTGAGATCACATTTTATTAGTTTTTTGCTTTGAAATTTCCAGAACTATGCAAGCAGTGTAAACGTAAGCCAAATCCATATGCTAAGGGGCATATGGTCACTAATTTTGCTATTTTTATACACTTGGAAACTTGGTCAAGACAGACACATGTATTTCTCATTTTTCATTATGAAACAAATGATTTCTAGTTTGCTTTTTCACTGAGTGGGTACCTTTAAGGGTCCCAGCTTTATATAACATTTTCAATGCTCCCTCCCACTTTTCGCCAGGCTAAGATCATGCTCGGTCCTCACAGAGCCATTGAAGCCAGGTTCCTTGATTATGAAATTGGTAAATACCTTCAGTGTACAACCTTTCACCTTTTGGTGGGGGGGGGCACCCAAGGATTTCTCTTACTCTCTTTCCTTTTTTTCCCATTCTCACTTTACATGTGAATATGTGTGTTCAAAACTTTTCCAAGCGTGTTGAATGAAAGGGATGTCAAATTACTACCATATTGCAGGTAATGGAGGTTACAAATGCTATCAGGGAAGCAGAGGAGTTTTGATTACTGTCTTTGGAGAGTTCACAATCTTTTGCAGCATTCATCTGGAAATATCTTTAGGAAGATAAAAAGAAATATCTTCAAAATTTTGACAATTCCAGATATTGCTCAGTTGGAAGAGACATGATGGGTTTTATTGTTCCTCTATATCCCATTATTACAGATGTGGGCATTGTTACTGTTAGCTGGGCTAAGCGGACACAAACCCCCAGTAACTGCAAGAACTTAGTGAATTACAGTTGAAAGTTGAAGCAAGAAAATCACCTAAAAAGAAGAGTCTTTCGAGTCATGGAGGAGAGACTTTCAAGTATCATTCAGACAGGATATATTTATTTCCCAACTTTGGTTGGCTTATCACTGAGGAGGGGATCAAATAAACAGAGTCTTTCACAGAGGGGCTGTGTGACCATCACCAAAGTTCGTTTGAAAAAGTGGATTTCTAAGTTCGACTCCAAAGCATTCTTTAGTCTGAGGTACAATCTGGAAATCTGTTTTTAACAAGAACCCCCTGGTGACTCTTAAGTACCCTGAAGTGGGAGAAGCTCTAAAGCAGAGTATATTTTTATTTGAAATGAGTCTGTTGCCATAATTTCAGGATCCCCACTGATTCACCCAGTAGGAATAAAAATAGCCAAAAATTCTGTTTCTGTCCTTGCAACTGAAAGTCTTTCGGACCCTGTTGCATTAAACTCTATAAACTCTGAGTCATGACAGAGAGACAAAGCCTGATAAACAGAACTGCTGTGGTTAGTTCAGCAACCTTGATCCAAATGCATGGCTGTCTGGACTCCCACGACATCATTCTTGGCCATGGCAGGATGTACAAGTGCCTAGCTAGAGTCAGAGAAATAGATCCAGGACCATGAAAGAGAAGCTTCAGGAGCCAGAGCACAACTGAAACTTCCTTGCAGGTCCTCCTGGGGAGAATTGGCTCCCTCCTGGTTACAGTCTAGGAAGGGATTGGTAATTGGTACCAGGACCACACCACGTTGGAAGCCATATGCTACTTGCCACTTGCTGTGTGTCTATTGCATGTAGCAACTTTCACATCACCATCGCTGAACTGTGGACAGTTCCTCCTATTTTGTGGGTTTGCCCTTATCCCTAAATTGTCTTTGTAAAACCCAAATGAAGAGAGTACCTTCTGGGGACTGGAGTGGTGGCTTGGTGGTACGGCGCTTGCCTGGCATGTTCAAGTACGTGAGTTCAAACCCCAGCACCACGTACACAACAAAGTCTCGGAGCAACGAAGACCACATGAAAAACTAAATAAAAAATGGGGAGAGAGAGATAGAGATAGAGAACACCTTCTGGAAAGTTTATATGGCCACACCAAAATCACAGTCCATCTACCCAGAGCAGGCACATGGCACATCTACCCAAATGGTGACTGAGCAGGATGCGGAGAGCACTAGTAGGGGGTGGGAACTGAATAATATGGAAAGAGTGTGAGAGTGGCTTTGGGGATGGGATATGATCAATAAGATACGGCAGAGGATTAGGCTTAGAAAAAAATCACAAGTGCAATTGTCCTTTAAGAAATGCCATTACAATAAAGCATTTTAAAGAATGCCGTCCATTTGGAATGGTTTTGGGGGGAAATTTAGAAGAATGTCAAATGAAGAACCTTGCTGTAATTTTTGCTTTAAGCACAATTTTTGGTTTACAAATTACATGCCATTTTACAGACAACTAAAGAAACATGATCCAACTGTATTATTCTGTTACCCCATGTTTTAACATTTCCATATGGTTAACATCAGTCGGGTGGTTTCTTTAGAAACAATTAAAAGTCTTGCCAGACACACAAGAAACCATGTGAGCATGTTTTCTGCTTGCTAGTGACATTTTATCCCCTCCCCAACCTTTTAGTCTTTAACAAATTACTCAGCCTGCTGGAGTGGGATCCCTCAAAGGCTGGGAAATGACAACCCTTGTCTGAGACATCCTTTCTTACCGCAACCCAAATTGGGCCTTTAGGCAAACAATAATGCAGGAAGAAATCTGTTTTATTTTTGTGGCACCCAAATGACAGTATTAGGAAATGAAATCAGTATGAAAAACAGATGGAAAGATCCTGAAATGCGGTATGCCATTTAAAGGAACTGAAGCTAAATCAATAGAAGATGGACTCATTTTGGAGTTTGTGTTGATCAAAGTAGGCTAGGTTTTGGAGCAGTAGTGCCCAATCCCAGATTTTTGTCACTTATGATTGCAAAGGTTCATGTTGTCACTTGGGATGCGCATCACCTTGATCCTCAGGCTAACAGAGAGGGGACCATCTGGGAAGTTGTTAATCAACATGGCAGAGGGGCAAGGGAACCTCCTAGGTTTGTTGAATGCATCATCTTATTACATTCCATCATCCAATGAGATAGGTAGAAAATCCTATTTGGAGCTGGAGCAGTGGCTCAGCGGTTGTGGTGCTTACCTGGCATGCACCAGTACACGAGTTCAAGCCCCAGCACCACGTAGGCAATGAAAGTTACATGAAGGACTAAATAAAAATTGCATCTCTCTCTCTCTCTCTCTCTCTCTCACTGTCCTTTTAAAAAATAAATAAAATTAAAAAAAAGAAACCTATTCAAAGTTACCACCCAGTGGGAATTCAATTCCAGATCTGTCCAAATGTAGAAGCCATTCCTATGATGGTCTGCAATAATCCTGGTGGTTGAGTTCTTGTGTGATCCCCTCCCCTCAATGTGGCCTGGACCTAGTAATTGTTTTTTATAATGAGTGGCACATGGCAAAGGTGATGGAATATTGCTTCTGGAGATTGGTTGCAAGAAATACTAACTTCCACCCTGCTAGCCAACTATCACTTGCTACCTTTAATAAAGCTAGTTGCTGTGATGGCAAGCTGTCCAGGACTGAGGGAAAGTTCAGTCTACAGCCCTAAAGGAAGCTCCCCCATTGGACCGATCCTCCCCCACTGGACTTGCAGATGACACCCCAGCCCTGTTCAACACCTAGATTGCAGCCTCTCGAGAAACATTGAAATAGATGAGCCATCTAAGCCACTCCCAGATTGCCACTTCAGTCACTGTGAAACAGCAGATGCGTATTCTAAACCACAGCATTCCTGGTGAGACACTGTGCAGCTGTGGGTCATGCACTGAGTACAGAACCCATGCTCCTTCCTTGCACGAGCTAGCCTCTGTTTTGCATGGGGCACCACTGCTCTCCATCCTGCATTCCTTGTTTGGGTTGGTGACATCTTACACATCCAGTCTCCTAGCTCCTATGCTCAGCTCATGGTGGGGTCAGGAATCAGTAGGGAGCAGGGGAGGGAAGACAACACCCCACCTGCACATAGTTACCACCCAATTAGTCCATTCAAACGAAGATGGACTGTGTAGGTTGCAGCTCTCACAGTTTCATTTCACCTCTGAATATTCCTGCAATGACAGAAACTTTGGGGGCTTCTCACTCCGAATCATCACAAGCTGAGAGTCAGAATTGGACCTATTTTGGAAATCAGCCTTTAATATTAGCTATCCTTACAATTCACCTGTTTCTCCAATCATCCTTTTTTTTCTTTCGTACCTCTTCATATGGCCCACATTTCATAGCTACTGCAGCACCCAATATCTCAGTGGCTGATTGGCATGAACTTTGGAACCAGGCTGTCAGAGCTCAAACCCAGAATCTTGAATACAGTCCTTGACCACCTGTGCCTTTGTTACCTCATATGTAAGTTGAGGCTACCTAACTGGAGTTTGTGATAAATAAATGACTTGTACAAGCACTTAGAAAAGTCTGAGGAAATAGAAAAAAAGTCTTCCAGTTTTATACCCTTCAGGTGGGCAAGGACAGAGATATTTCTCCCTTGCTCTGGGACCTGCTGCTGCTTGCAAGTGCTGAGACCATGGTCAGCTCCTATGTTGTTTCTGAGAATTAAACCAAATTTCTAATTTAGGACTCTTCAGATATCACTACTTTCTAATTTTCTCCTCTGTCAGGACATTATTAACAAGTAAGGATTTATATAGCAATTCTCATCTGAGGGAGCTCAGTGTTTATAACACAATGAATTTATCAAATCACAGTTCAGTTTCACAATAGCCCTTCAGATGGCTCAGACACACTCACTGCATTGACTTATTTTTAACATCACATTGTAGCTGACTTCGGGAGCCTCTACTCAAGCTGGGACGGAACACCAGTAACTCAGTAAAACTGGGAAGACTTATGCTGTCTTCTAAGTAGAAGAATCAGGAAACCCAAAAGAATGGCCCCCTTTGGAGAATGGGGGTGGGAGGGGTTTATTTTACAGTCCTCAGTCTGTTGCTGGGCCACAAAACTCCTTCAGAAGTGAGTTGTTAGATTCAAACTTATAATAATTCCCTAGGATAGCTTTGCAAGGCCCTGATTCCAGTTTGATCAGTCAGGATGGGTATGGCTCTATTGCTGTAACAAGTAGCTCCCCAAATCTTGGTACTTTAGGAAACAGGTTTATTTCTAGCTCAGGTTATACATACATCCCGTGTGTATTGTTGGTGATCTCTGCTCCACAGCATCCCCACTGTAGGACTCAGTCTGATGTCCCCAGATGACAGCAATAGAAAGAGACCATGGGAAATTGCAAATCAGCTCTAGAATATTTTTATCCCAAAGTGACTAAACTCACTCCTGCTTGCTTTCCATTGGCCAGAGCACATGTAGCCGGTGCATTTAACTTTAAGCATAGAGGACTTGCCCCTCCCATGTACCCCTTCCATGTATTCAAAATGAAGGGGAACTGAACATCAGACAGGGGTGAACACAATGTTCCCCAAACCAATCCTGGGTCCCGGACTTTGACGGCTTTACCACCTTCGTTTGATTTATTACCTTTGCTGTCAGCTTTTGTAAAGTGATGTGATTCCACTTCACTTGGCCCCTCTTCTAAATTGGCAACATCCCTAGTGCTATCTGAAATCTGTGGGTGGGAACTAAGCTCCTTAACAACTGGCCTTGAACTTCTGGCTTTCTCTAAAATGAGGCCTTTGGTGTCGTCCAAAGTAAGCTCATTTTTCCTCCCAAGTGTTCTGCCTCTCCCAGCCCCCACCTGGGTCTAACTGTAAAATGCATCTGCATGTTTTAAACACTCATTATGTAAATGTATCAGAGTCCATATCCATCAACAGATAATTAAGAAGGCTATATACATATTTATGAGTTAGCTTAATATTGCTTTAATGAGGAGGTTTACTAGAAATGCCAAATCAAGGAGGCAGGAAGAAAAATGATCATAACAAAGATGAGCACATGTTGACAGCAGTTCTTGGTAGTTCTGAGAGCTGTCAGTCAGCACTCCGATTTCTTGCTAACCCACCATAAATGGTAGGAAGCTGGAGAGGAACTGGATAATGTCACTCAAGCCTGCTTTGAAAGTAAGACTATACTTTTTTGTTTCAAATGGGAGATTTCCGAGCAACCAAAGTCTTACATTTCTACCATCTGTAAAAGAAAGGTTGCTGCAGGGTGTAGTCGAAAGTCTGATATGGCAGCTCCAGCTCAAGATATGTAGAGAGAGAGAGAGGGAGAGAGGGGAGAGGGGTGCTACTCAGCTGCTCTGTGCACATTTGTAAAAGGTGTTTCACGGACATGGTGGTGTACATCTGTTATCCCAGTGGCTGGGGAGGCTGAGGCAGGAGGATTTCAAGTTCAAAGCCAGCTTCAGTCACTTAGTGAGGCCCTAAGCGACTTAATGAGACCCTGTTTCAAAATAAAATGTAAAAATGGCTAGGGATGTAACTCAGTGGCTGAGTACCCCTGGGTTCAATCCCTGGGAAGGAAGGAAGGAAAGAAGGGAGGGAGGGAAAAGTGGGAGGGAGAGAGAGAGAGAAAGGAAAAACTGTGCTTCCTGGGAGGAGGAAACGTGTGCCTCCTTCTAGCAGGTACTGGACTTGGTGGGAAGAGGCTGCTTTGTTCCAAGACAGAGACGTAGGTGCCCTGACACAGGTAAAGAAGGCTAGTGGGAGGACACAGCGCTAAGCAAGGGACGGGGGCTGGCATCTAGCCTTCGCTTGCGGCGTCAGCAAGGCTCCTTTGTAGAGTGCACAATCTGCACAGGGGCAGCCCTGTCTAGAAAACCCCTGACTGCAGGATCACTGAACCCCATCTACTACCGCCTTCTGCTTCCTCTCCGTCACCTCTCTTATCTGTCCTCATAGTTGGGGGTAGGGATGTTTGTGTTTGTTTGCCAGATCTCAGTCACATGATGCCACCAAATTACAAAGAAAACTGAGAGCTATTGGCTTGCTAGGGAACCAGGGAGAAAAGGGAGCTGGGATTGTCCACTGCGTAGCCTTGTCTCTGCCAGTCTACCCATCTGGTCCCCAAACATCCATCACTCTTTGTCCTTCACACTGAACAGCCTTATTTCAGGTGACACAACCCAAAAACCAGGCACAGTGGTGCACACCTGTAATCCTAGCAGCTCAGCTACTACGCCCAGCTCAAAGTCTGGGGTCTTGGGGATGCTGGGCAGCCTCACCGTCAGGCCCTGTGATCTGGTGACCGGTGAACTAGAAGACAAGCTGTCCTCCCACCCAGACCCATGTGCTGGTGGGGTAGGAACAGGGCATCCAAAATTAAAACTCCATTTGATCAGGAAGTCCTGGAGGAAGCAGCCCTTCCTGCCATTTGAAGCTCCTTGGTTGACGAATGCTGGCCTCCGGGGAGCGGCCTCGCCTGCTGTTCTTCTTTGCAAGTCTGACCCAGATGCTACCAAGGATGCCTTCCTGGGAGGAGCTTGGTTCCTCCCAGAGAAAGCTCAGCAGTCTAAAACTGCTTTACAACTTCAACAATAAAAGGCTTTATTTTTTCCTCTTCCATTCGGGCTGTGGTTTCTTTGGCGTAAGTACAGTGTCTCCTCTGTTCTTTTAGCATTTGCTCAGCTCTGTGTCGGGAACCACATCCATTCCCAGACGGAATTCTCAGAGCTGACTGTCGTCTCTGCTTTCCTGTGCCTTCCTTTCTCTTCCTCCCCCTCCCTCTTTTTCTTTTCTTAATGAAGGACACACATCACCTCTTCTCATATTCCATGGGCCAAAACTCATGACACATTTAGCTGCAATGCAGCCTGGGAAATACAGTCTCACTGTGGGCCAAAAAAGGAAAAAAGAAACGGGGCTTAAATGTTTATCATCGCTTCTTCCTCATCTGCCAAATCTGTGGCATGGGAGATAAGTTATCTATACTGACAAGGTCCACCAAACGCATGTGTTTGGAGCAAGGTAAAGAGTCTTTCAATAAGAGGGGGACCAGGCGCAGTGGTGCACACTGTAATCCCAGCAACTCAGCAGCAGCTGAGGCAGAGGACCACAAGTTCAAAGCCAGCCTCAGCAACTTAGCAAGGCGCTAAGCAACTTGTTGAGACCCTGTCTCAAAATAAAAAACAAAAAGGACTGGGGGTGTGGCTCAGTAGATAAGTACCCTGGGTTCAATCCTTGGTACCAAAAAAAAAAAAAAAAAAAA
>PVKS010033027.1:0-11659 GCA_004027875.1 Aplodontia rufa | reverse complement strand
CAGACACTCCCTGCTGCTAAGGAAGGAACCACATTCTTTCTATTGGCACCTAAGGCATGGACCAAAGACTGGACCAGAATTCCCTGCGCCTGTGTGCTGGGTACAGGGGCAGGGAAGCCGTGACCAATCGAGGAGAGGACGTCATATAAAAAGAGCAAACCTCATGCCTCATGGGCTCTGTCCCATTTCCCCACTCTGGAGGAAGTTTGCTCTTTTCCCTGTGCTTTACCTTCTGTAAAATAAAATCTGTCTACTACGCTTGCCTCGGTGTCCCTTGGTTTCATTCTTCGACTCTGAGAGGACAGGAACCGGACATCCACATCACCCGCATCATTGTATTCAGAAAAAGTAATATCTGAAATAGACAAAGCAGTAGATTCCAACTGAAATAGGAGCTAAGTACTTTGGGAGGTCAGATAAACCTAGAATGAATGTAGACTTCAGCACTTGCTCACCTGTGCCACTATGATAAAGCTATAAAAATTTCCAGGGCTTCCGTTGCCTCAATTGTAAACTAAACGTTTACAAAGTATACAGTATAATCCTTCATAGATTGTCATCAGCTTCTATTAGACAATGCTAATGGACTACTTGATACAGTGTCATGCAAGAGGAAATGTCAGTATACCACCTTGTGGAGAATAACTAGGCTCAGTGCGTAAACTCAGTTGTGCAAGAAACTTGACTTCATTTTCCTGTGTCTGAACTCAACCTCCCTGTCAATCTCCCATTCTGTGTCATGACTGGAACTTAATCTCAGTCAATTCTCAGCCTCCAGAAGGACACTGGAGCAAACAGGAACCAAGGTGGTGGCGGTGGGAGGCTAGACCTCTGCCTCTCCATGTTGCTCCCTGTCCACTGAGAAAGCTTTGTCTATCATGTGGTCTGTGGTTTGGGAAGAACACATCTGTACCCTCCCTTGTGCCCATGCACCGAGCACCTGCAGATTTGCAGGCTCACGCGTCACGTCTGGATAATTCCACAATACGCAGGAAATACTCTGTTGCGCAGGTCATGCTAGAAACTCAGAAACCCCTGAGGCTGCCTTGGACCTGTTGTCTTGACTCATTTCCCAGATACCCCTTCAATTCCCCTCCCTCATTGGCTTGGGGGCCTCTGGGTCTTCCCAGCCCTTGGTAATGAGAGTCGGGTGCTCCAATGCCATCTGGAGATTCCGTTGTTCAGTATCAACCAATCCTTTCTCCCAGGATTCTGTTAGGGGAAGGGTCCTCACAGTGTCAAAGATTGTGCTCTCCAATACCACAGCCAGTGGCCACATGTGGCTATTCAAATTCAAATCAAGTACAGTTAATTGAATTGCACTGGCCCCATTTCAAGTGCTCAGCAGCTGTGTGCGTTGTGGCTACCATTCCAGAGAGTCCAGTTATTATTACTGAACACCTCTGTCACCCCAGAAAATCCTTCTGGACTTCACTGGTCTAGGGCGTCTTCTTAGTCTGACCTTGCCCTCCCTCTCATCTCAGCATCTTTATCTGACCTAGGGGAGTCTTGCTCTCACATGGTCTTTTAATTTTGCAAACAGCTTTCCCCCATGTCTGGGCCTAGGTTTTCAAATTCAAAAGCCAAGAAGCGTCAGGTGCAGTGGTGCACGCCTGTAATCCCAGCAACTTGGGAGGCTGAGGCAGGAGGATCACCAGTTTGAGGCCAGCCTTAGCAACTTAGTGAGACCCTGTCTCAAAATAAAAGATAAAAATGGCTGGGGATGGGCTGGAGCAGTGACTCAGTGGTTTCAGCGCTTGCCGGGCATGCACAAGGATGCAGGTTCGAGCCCCAGCACCATGTACACAATAAAGTGTCAGAGCACCAAATACCAGATGAGGGACTGAATAGGATTGATTCTCTCCTCCCCCCCTTAAAGAAAGAAAGACAGACAGACAGACAGACCAGGGCAACAGTTGATTTGTGTGCTCTGGATCCTCATTTTAAGAATGAAAAAAATAAGGGCTGGGGATGTGGCTCAAAGGTTAAGCGTCTCTGGGCTCAATCCCTGGTACCATTAAAAAAAAAAAAGCAACCCAAGAAATGACTCCTGTGTTCTTGTGGATCACCTGTTCCACGTCAGAGGCCCTGAGGACAGGACACCTTCCTTACCAAGAGGATGACCTATTGTTCCAGGACCAAGAGGAATTGTGAGACATGGAGCTTACAGTTGGAAAATCAGGGAAGTCCAGACAACCAGGACAAGTTGGTCCCCCTAGTTATAAAGAAGCACAAGCCACGACAAGGCACGGGGAGAGCCAGCTCCAAAGACCCGCTTTGGGCATTAAACAAAGACCTTGGCTGGATTGACAATAGCTTCCTTTTGGCCCATATCTGACTGACATCATGCCTGTTTCAAACACAAAGTTATTGCAGAGCTCAGCTGTAAGATAAGGGACTGGGATGAACTGCTGCCACTCGCAGGTCAACTGCCATTTGCCCCGATCCTCTCCCTGACATATTCCTGCCCTAGCTTATTAGTTTGTGTGAACTTTCTAAAAGTACCATCACAGCAGCCTGGGGGATTAAGAAAAAAGACATGAGCCATTCAGAAAGAGTTTCTGCCCTCAGAGAGATTCGTGGCTGATGGCCACTGTACCGAGGCTCTTTGACCCACGGTTCCTGCCATTCTCTGCTCCTGGGACATCCTTCTCCCTTCATTAGCCTTGCCTGCGGCCCCGTGCAAGTACAGCCACAGCCAGGAAGCTGCTCATGATTTATCTTGGTGAAATCAGGTGTCTCAACTGCCAATCTGACAGAAGGTTTGAAAAATAAAGGCATATTCTAGAAGCCCACTCCAGACTTGACCCAGAATCTTGGGAGGAAGGTTCTGAAATAATATGCATTCTTAACAAACATTCCAGTTGCTTCTTTTAAAAATAAATTGTTGAGATATAAATCACCCATTTTATGTATTCAATTCAGTGGCTTTTAGCATATTCACAGGTCCATACAACTATTACCACAATTTCAGGTCATTATGGTCTCTGGAGGATGAGGGAGGAGGATTGAAAGTTCAAAGCCAGCCTCAGCAGGTTAGACCCTGTTTCAAAATAAAAACTAAAAAGGACGGGAGATGTGACTCAGTGGTTAAGCCCTTGGGTTCAATCCCTGGTACCAAAAAATAAAATAAAATTTAAAAGGTAGAACATTATTATCATCCCCAAAATAACTCTATACCCTTAGTTGCTATCTCTGATTTCTCCTCCCTCCCCTGTCCTAGTGCTAGAAAATCACAAATCTATTTTTGGTTCTGTAGATTTGCCTGTTTGGGACATTTCACATAAGTAGAGTCAGACAACATGAGATCCTTTCTAACCGGTTTCTATCGCTTAGTACGATTTTCAAGTTTCGTTCATATTATACTAGAAGATATCAGTATTGCATTTCCTTTTATGTCCAAATAATATTCCACTGTGAAGATACGCCAAGTTTCATTTCTCCATTCATTAACTGGTGTACGTTTGGGTTGCTCCCCCTGTTGGCTGTTAGGAATAATGCCGTGCTACAAATTTTCACTGCAAGATTTTGTGTGTACCCTTGGCTTTCAACCTAGGAGTGTAGTTGCTGGGTCACAGGGCAACTCTGTGTCTAGCTTTGAGAGGAACTGATAGACTGTTCTCGGCAGTGGCTTCGCCCTCTTACACTCCCACCAGCAGCGTCTGAGAGTTCCAGTTTCTCAGCATCCTCGACCACGCTTGTCCTTACCGCCTGGTGGGTGTGAAGTGGCATCTCATTATGGTTTTGATTGACAGATCCCCAGTAGCCGGTGCAGCTGCTGCTTATACACACCGAGGTTTGAGAACCTTTGAAATACTGCCCCATCGTGTCGCCACTCAGCTCCAGGAATCCCTGGATCATATCACGCAGCTGCCTGGGTGTCCTCCAGGATTGTCCTGCGCCCAGGACGTTGCAGGAGTTCTGAAAAAAAAAAAAAGCTAGCATCTGTGCTGCATAGGCATAGGTTACCCAAATTAACCCATTTAATCAGCACAACCCCAGGAGGTAGGGACTGTGGTCATCACCATTTCACAGATGAAGAAACAGGCAGAGGAAAGTTAATAACGTGCTCGGGATTGTCTTCTCGGGTAGCAAGTGGTGGAGCCCGTATTTGAGTTCAGGTGCTGCGCTGCAGGGCCTCCTTCAGTCAGCACCTGGTGAGTAAATGAATGAATTCAACACTGTGTACACAGCAGGAGCCAGTGGGCTACAAAGGCGGGGACAATCTGTGTCCCTCACGCTGAACAGCCATCTCTCAGAACAGAACAAGGAATCCAAACTGCCTGTTCGTATGAGTGACATCTGGACGCTTGACAAAGCCTCATTCCTGATGTAGGACATAGAAAGTTGCGTGGGCTTTGAATTTTTTTTTTAAAGAGAGAGGGACAGTGAGAGAGAGAAAGAAAGAATCAATTTTTTTTTTTCCATCAGGCTTTCATTTCTCCAACATTTAGCTGTGTTCATGGTGTTGGGGTTCAAACTCAGGTCCTTGCTCATACCAGGCAAGGACTTTAACCTCTGAGCCACAGTTCTAGCCCCGGGCTTTGATTTTTTAAAAATCAGATAAACACTAACACTTAGTTTCCAAGCCCATCAAGAGGAGTTTATGATGGAGAATGAAAACAGAGACTGATTTAAGGAATTGTCTCATGTAATTATGGAGGCTGAAAAGTCCAAAATCTGCAGGGCGGCTGTCAGGATGGAGCCCTGGGGAAGAGCAGATGTTACAGTGCAATTCCAAACACTGTCTACCGGAGAGCTCTTGGTCAACGGAAGCCAGTCTTTTGTTCTGTTCACACCTTCAACTGGTTGGATAAGGCCCACCCTATTATGGAAGATAACTGATTTTGCTCCAAGTTCATCCATTTAAATGTTGATGTCACCCAAAAACAGTCTCACAGAAACAGCAGAATAATGTGACCAAGTGTGTGGGCACCATGGTCCAACCAAGTTAACATAAAATTGACCATCACACAGTTGACCCCAACCACAGGCATAAGGCACTTGAGTAACGCCCGCCCCCTGCTGACACCTTTTGGAACAGAAAAACCATTCAGCTGATCTCTGCCCAAATTTCTGGCTCACAGAACCATGAAAAATAATAAATCATTTATTATTTTAAATAACATTTATCATTTTAAATCATCATAAGCAGCCACTGCATTTTAGGCTGTTTGGTATATAGCGCTAAAAACGGTCCTAAAGGAAGTTGGAATTTAGCCACTTTAACAGAAAAGTGAATAAGCACACAGAGGTGTAATTGCGTGGCTGATGTATGTTAAGAGCACAATCATTCCTCGATTGCTTTTACTAAGCACACACAAGACGAAACCCACGGTGGTGCTAGGCGAGGCTACTCCTCCCTTTGCAGGTAGGCGCTGGCTGATTTGCAGTGGTAGGTGGCATGTTGCTGGCCCACTCCAGACCTTGGCTTCTCCCTCTGCGAGGGGGGTATGAGGCCATGTGTCCTCTGCCTCGTGTGCTGTCCTGAAGACGGAGTGAAGCAGGAAAAGAAAGTGCGGTGACGGCTGGAACGTCCTGCCAGCGGCTCGGGACCCTAGTGCCAGAAATGCAGAGTTGCTTCAGAAGGCATTTCCAAGATGGGAACATCTGGCCAAGGAAACGTAAAGGAAGCTGCGACCCTTCTGTCCGAAGCGAGTTCGTCTCATAGCTGGTCCCCAGAGCCACCTCCCTCAGCTCCGAGGACGGGCCCACGGCTGAGAGCTGCACTTTGAAACCTGTCAGCTATCTTTGTTCAATCACATCTGTTTTTTCTATTTTTACTCTTGCTCAGGATAGAAAAGGAAAACCTTGTAAATAGTAAATATCCCTCATTGGGCATTCTGGCTAAAGTGTAGAAATCTCACCCTAAGTGTATTCAGCAGTACATTTTTTTTTTTTAAAGAGAGAGGGACAGTGAGAGAGAGAGAGAGAAACAATTTTTATTTAGTTTTTCATGTGACTTTCATCGCGCTGACCCTTCATTGTGTACGTGGTGCTGGGGTTTGAACTCGCGTCCTTGAGCATGCCAGGCAAGCACCGCAACCCCCGAGCCACCGCTCCACCCCTATCCTCTGTCTGACTCTTCTGCTCTTGGACCTAACATCTAAGTTAGTGTCAGATTATTGTTTTCGAAAAGTCAAAGACATGACTCTCATCCAAACGTATCCAGAGTCTACGCCCAAGATTTATTTAACTCATTAACGAAGGGGCCAACAGGTTGATAAAGCTGGGTCAAAGGCACCTGTGAGAAACTTGTATAAATGGTCAATGAAAGAAAGCAGGACTGCTGACTTGGACGCATAGAATCACAACCTTTGGGGCTGTCGTTTTCAATGGGCAGAAACCGTTCACATCTCAGCCAGATGAAAGTCATTTGCAAATTATCAATTCCCTGCAAGTTAACTTTGCTAGACCCTAACTAGCAGTGACAGTAAGCCAAATCAAGGGTGTCAGATGACCCTTGGGCTGGCTGTAAGGCAAGGCTTTGGAATGCCATCAAAGGGACAGAGTCATACTTTGGGGTAATTTCTTTAGTCTTGTCACATTACTACTCCCTTATAACAAGCTGCTTCTGAAATTCTGAAAAAGTGGAAGGCATCTAGGGACAAAGGTTGTGTATTTATTGTTCACTCTCGCAGCTCTGACCCTAGTTGTTGTTGTTTTTTAACAATTTTTATTTGGTTTTTCATGTGGCTTTCATTGCTCCGAGACTTCGCTGTGTACATGGTGCTGGGGTTTGAACCCGCGTACTCGCGCATGCCAGGCAAGCGCCCTAACCTCTGAACCACTGCTCCAGCCCCTGACCCTAGTTCTGAGCCTAGTATATAGTAGGCACTCATATAATTGCTGTCGAATGGATTAATAGGCAGCATTGAAGTGCTGCCTCCAAGGACCTCATCAATTTCGCACAGATCCAGGTTATGAGCGATGAGAAATCTGGGGAGCATGCCCACCCGGGTCTCTCTCCAACCCCTGCCCCCAGGTGTCCCAGATGGCTTCATCCTCTCAACCATCTCTCCTGTTGCACAAGCCCTAATAGTCACCTGCAAGAAAGGCAGGAAGAAAGGAGCAGGCCTCCTCTACCAGGAATCAAGAACAATCAGACCCTTCTCTGTCAAGGGCACTGCCTGTCGCCTCCTGCAGCAGAGAGTCTAGAAAGCAGCCCTCCCTGGCCGCTTGCCTGTGGCAGCTGTGCTGCTCTGGAAGCTCAGGGGCCCTTTCTCTTCCTGGAACCAGCCCCCCAGGGACAGTTATTGGGGCTCCAGGCATGTGGCTTATTATTCTAATAGGCTTACAGCAGGGCCAGCTTTTCCCACAGATAATGAGTCTGTGTAATTCACATCAAGACTAATTTATGCGCTTAACGCGTGTGCTGCCACCCAGGGATAAACCACCCTGTCTGACTTGTTTCTATCAGCACAGGAGGGAGGTGGGGGGGAGTGGGGGGTGCACACATCTTCAAGCTGTGAGTGTTCTGGAAAAAGCAGAAATAGCAAGGACGGGAGTGGCATGATCACCTTAAAAATGTCATTACCCGTCTCGTGGGCACCTCAGAAAGACTTCAGAAGAATAGGGAGTTATATGGGTTCCAACAAAAAAAAATATCAAGGAAAGCCTTTCCGACTTCTTGGCTGAGTGGTGGGTTCAGCAGCCACAGGTGGGAGGAGGCGCTTGGGTTGGTATGAAAGGTCAGAGAGTAGAGAAAGACAGAAACTCTAGAGCCTCTGTGTACCCCTGAGCAGGGGGACGGATGGCGGGGAAATCTAGGCCGTGGCTGTTTGCATGGAGAGCCCCCATTTCTCTCCTCTTCTCTCCTCTAGGGGGCTCTGCACTCTTCCCATGTACAGGTCCCGAATGTGCCCTTCCTTAATGAATTTGAAAGGTGTGATGTTACACTTGAGCTTTTTCTCTCTGGAGAAAAAAAACAGAGAGGGAGAGAGAGAGATCAGCCAAATAATTGATCATCCATCCCAGAACATTTGTGAGTACTCTTTAGCATACCTCAGAACAACTGGAATAAACCAGAGCTGTTCCAGAAAGTTCCTGGACAAAGTGAATCTAAGTTCAACTCAGAATCGAAAGGTCTGGATGCTTAGTTAAGGAACTGTGGGCATCACTGAACAGATGGAAAGATGCCTCCAATTGCTTCCAAAGGGGACAGTAGAGGGACGGAAGGGGATTGAAGGGAGCAGAGATGTATCAATTAAGATACTTCCAATTGCATATAATAGGAAAGCCAGCAATAATGGACTTTAACTTACAAGAATTTCTTTTTCTCACATAACAATGATCCAGAGGGAGGTGGATCAGTGGCCAAACCATGTCAGGGCTTCTCTGACAATCTCTTGACACTCTTCCTCATTATTGCAAGATGGCTGCCAAGGCTCCATATATCATGTCTTGACAAAAGCACATTCAAAACGCTAAGAAGAAGGAAATGCAGTTTTCCCTCTTATCTATTTCTTTTCTCACATTATATTATATTATTATATTATATCTTCCCCAAAAGCTCTCCAGGAGAATTCTCCTTGGGTTTTCTTGGCCAATATTGGGTTACATGACTATTGCCAGAGCTGTACAAGAGGCTGTGAAAGCAAGAACCTGTATTTTCTGCCTCTGTCAGGGGAAAGAACTCTGCTGCCCAGAGAAAGGGTGATCAAATGGCCATTTAGTGGGCAATGAACACTGTTGACCATAAATAACCTTCCACTAGTCCTTGCACTAAAGTGGCTCCCTGTGAGAGACATCTACATCGCAGGTGATCTATGAATTAATGTGCCCAATGAGACCCTAAGAAGCCAGCTGTGAATGCCTTCACACATCCCCTCTGCCATAGTCTTCTAAAAAATGCTTTGCTTACTCCTGATGCATTTTTGACTGCCCTTGGACCCTAAGCCTTTAGCTGAGAGCTGTTGTTCTGAGTTCAACAAGGAGTCAGAGGCCTCTCAGTGGGGACTTGAATGTGCCAGACTAGGGGGTTGCTGGGAGTATGGGAGGAGAGCTACTCAACAGAAGCACTTGGATCTCAAAGGATAACCTTGGAAAGGACCTTGAAAGTCAGAGCAGGAATTAAAATCCTGACCATACTTTAAACAGCTGTCAGTCGCCAGCCTTTCTTCAGATGAAGCCCAGTGCACAAAACGAAGTCTCAGGGAAGTGTTGGCTAAATCAGAGGTGGCCCTGGAGCCTTGTGCTGCCCTACTCCCTCCTGCTAGGGGGGGAGTCGGGGAGCTGACTCTGAGCCAGACTTGGAGCTGACCGCAGTCACTCTTCCCAGAGCTCTATGAAACGGGTCCTCTTGTTTGCACCGTTTAGCAGATGAGAAAACACCTTGCTGAAGGTCACTAAGTCTCCCACCTCCTTACTTATAGGCATGGTACTGGTCTAACAAATTATTGATAATGTGATCATTATATGTATATTAGCAATTATTATCAATGTATCACCCTCGGTTCCTTACAGGACCTAGGTGGTCTCCTCTTTCCTAGGTTTCTATGCATGCGTGATAAAAACTTCTACCTCTATCTCCTGACTGTACCTCTGCGGGGACCTTGCCACTTGCTGTTTCCTCTACCTGCAGGGCTTTTAACTGGCTCCTTCCTTTCTTCAACTCTTAATTCAAAGCTTTCCTTAGCTTCCTCAAAGCACCCTGTCCACTTAGTAGCACCCTGCTTATCTCCTTCTTTCGGTTCATCGATGATTTCATCTTATATTCTCATTTATCTTTCTCTTCCAAACCTTGCAAAGGCCTTTCTGAAGTCAGAGACTTCATTCTTGATTTATCCCCTTTGGTTAGAACAACGCCCCACGCATAACAGATGCTCAATAAATTTTCTGAATGCTTCAAATGGATTTAAAAATTGAGATCCAAATCCAGGTTTAAGTAGCTCAAAAGCCTGTGGCTGTAACCAACTGGCTCTGAGTGTCTTGGAACACAAATTAGGAAACTGATCTAATGTAACCTTCCTCACTTTAAAGACATGAAAATAAGTCCAAGAGTTTTTTACCCCCAAGATTGTAAAATAGGGGGCTGGAGCGGTGGCTCAGCGGTTACAGCGCTTGCCTGGCCTGCGCAAGGATGGAGGTTTGAACCCCAGCACCACGGACGCAGCAAAGTGTCAGAGCAACGAAGGCCACTTGAAAAACTAAATAAAATTGATTCTTTTTTTTTTCCTCTCTCTCTCACTGTCCCTCTTTCTTTAAAAAAAAAATCGTAAAATAATAGCTAAGAAAGAACACCAGAATTAGAGGCTGAAGACCCCATTTGTAAGCTAAAGAGCCTGAGGAAACTATTAAGCTATCAGTTTCCTTATTTGTAAAGTATTGATAAGACAGCGTGCCTCACAGAGTAATTTTGAGGTGTTCATGAAATCAGGCAGGCAGGAAAGCACAGGGCCTCACCCACAGTAAGGACTCCGCAAAAGAGAGCTTCGGGACTCCAGGACGTTGCTCCTCCATCCCCCACTTTTTCTTGGTTCCTTCACATTGTGACACAGCCCGCTCAACAGTTTTGGGAGACTGCGTTTTTCCAGACTGGGTTTTTCATGTCAGGGCTACAGGAGACGCAAACAATGCATGACCAGGGTTCTGGCTCAGGCTGCTTCTGCTGCTATGACTAATTAGCTGAGACTGGGTGACGTTTAAAGAAAGAATTTTATTTTCTCACTGTTCTGGAGCCTGGGAAATCCAAGATGAAGGAGCCAGTGGATTCAACGTCTGGGGGTGGCTGCTTTCTGCTTCTAAGACAGTGCCCTGTGGCTGCATCCTCACTCCTTGGAAGGTGAGAGGGGAAAAGAGATCTGGGGAGCTCCCTTATAAAAGGGCACCCATCCCATGTGCGAGGGGCAGAGCTCTTGTGACTTCCTTATCTTCTGAAGGCCATCACACTGGCAGTTTGGTTTCAACTTATGCATTTGTGGCAGGGGTGGGAGGACACATTTAGACCCTAGCTGGTCATGATAGTTCATCTGGTTCAGAGCTCAGGGTCCTGGGCCGACCAGGGAAGTCTGAATTGAACTTGAACTGGAACCCTGAGGGAAAGAACTGGAGAAGCCATAGCTTGCAGAACCTAGACCTGAGCAGGTGGGAAGCCCAGTCTGTGTCAGGTGTGTCGGGTTGGCATGAGCTGACAGAGCTAGGAGGGGAAAGCGGAAGTGGGGCTGGTCTGCATGGGCTCACTTCAGGAGAAAAGAAGGAGGTTTCCACGGATTGGAATGCTCTTTGCTTTCCACAATAAGCAGTCATTAACTGCCGGGTCGTGTGCAGAAACTAAAAACTGCAAGTTCCCCTCTGCCCATCTCAATAGGCAATAGGGCGTCAGGGTTACCAGTGAAGCCCATGGGGTTGCAAAGACCACGGTTCAAAACCTGGCTCTGCCCCTTACCAGCTACGCTACATTAAACACAGAATAACCTCCATTTCTCTGCACCTTAGCTTTCTCCTTTATGAAATGGGGAAAACAGTAACACCTGGTACTGTTATACTCTGAATTATTACAAGTTTCAAAAGGGATATGGAGGGGCTGGAGAGGTTGCCCAGCAGTTGCAGCCCTTGCATGGCATGAGCAAGGCCCTGGATTTGAACCCCAGCACCATGTACACAACGAAGTGTTGGAGCAATGAAAGCCACAAGAAAAACTAAATAAAATTGATTCTCT
>PVKS010033026.1:0-22066 GCA_004027875.1 Aplodontia rufa | reverse complement strand
TCTAAAACTTAAGAGGATTTGGTAGCAGGATGTGGCCATGGCTGAGTCACAATCAACACCAGCTATGAGAGCTGAACAGGTCTGGACCAGTGTACCAAACTGTCTCCTGGAGTGTTCATGACCTAGGTGACCCACTGTCCCTGACTGCCTGTACCTGGGGGTTTCTCAAGGTACTGGACTTCTGGTGCTACCCAGACTGTGGGTCATGGTGATGTGACTTCCTGCCTTTCTGAACAGGTGGCCCCAAGCTGGAGGCATTCAGTGGAGGAGCGGGGGAGAGGCCAGGCCCCCCTGGCAGGCCACTTTGCAGGGGTCGTAACCCTCCTGGCGCACAAGTGCTAGCTGAGCACCTCCCCAGCCTGCCACTTTCTGCCATCCCTGGAGACTGGTGCTTTTGAATCGGATGAGTGCTGCCCAGCCCCTGGCTATTGTACGACCTCACACCAGTTACGGAACCTCCCAACCGGCCTCAGTTTCCCTCTCTGGGCGGGTCCCAGCAGGGAAGCACTGGAGCATCACGTATCTTGAGTCCTTCTCCGACTATGATTTGCAGTTATTCTCTCCCATTCCACAGGCTGCCCTTACGTTGTTTTTGTTTAATGCTCAGAAGTTTTAGATTTCGATGGAGTCCCATTTGTCTATTTCTGCTTGTGTTGCCTTGCGGAGCCAGCAGGAAGCATCGTGTGTGGGCAGGTGAAACAGAGCACCCACCTGCAGGGATCGTTTTGGGTGTGTGGCACTCATGCGTAACAAAGAAGACAGTTACCAGACCAGAAAGTGTTTGCTCAAGAGCAGGGGCTGTCAGGTTTCACCTCCCCGAGCCTCAGTTTCCTCCCCTGGAGAATGGGTACACTTTCCATTCCTGTCTCCTACGGCTGCTGTGAGGATCCGAGGTCCTGCATGCACAGAGGCTGTAGCTCTTGTCACTATTCACTGATTCATTCAGCACAGTTTTACTAAGCACCTCCCGTACAGATGGCAGTGAGCTAAGGGACAAAAGCCTGCCCCCCAAGAGGGTGACACTCTAGTTGACATTGGTCAGCATGTCGGGTGGTGCTCAAGGTCACGGAGAAAAGGAAAGCAGGGACAATGCAGCGTTAGAAGAGAGGTCCAGGAAGGCCTGGTGGCAACCGCACGTAGATCAGGGAAGCATATGGTCATTGTGTTAATAGACTTCGGTTGCAGGCGCCTGGAACTGAACACAACAAAGAGGCAGTGGGCGTGTGGCCCTGAGAGCCTCCTGGCTGAATCAGGTCATGCCTCCACACCTGGCTTCTCTGGGATGCTCTGCGCAAGCTGCAGAGGTGGCCTGATCACCAAGGGGCTGCTGGTGACCAACTGCTCCCCTCCACCCCTGTGGATATTTGCATGCGATCTGATATTGGATTAGCCACCCATTTCCAGGTGTGTGTGTGGGGGCGGAGTGGGCAGTCAGAGGTCAGACAGACCTTCAGGCAACTTCTGCTCCACCACTCACCAGCTGTGGGGCCTTGGCCAAGTCACTTCTCTGCATTCCAGGGTATTTTTTTCTTCTTGCTCAGTAAAATTGTAATGCTAGCGGTGACCACGGAGCTGAGACCTTACTGTTCTAATGAAGCTTCAAGGCCCTTAAGACATACCGAGAGTGGGCACTCTCAGTTGCCAGCTGATCTCACTGGAATTTTACGCAAAAACAGACTGTCATTCATTTCTGCATTTAGAGTTTATAAACTGAGTGGTACTGGCCTTGGGGAGTCTCAGGACACCAAGCAGAAGTGAAGGCAGCAGGGACAACCCCAGATCTGCAGAGGGGGAGTAGCAAGGACCACTAGGGAGTGCCCTGCACTCTGGCATGGTTCTTAAGATTCAGTCCGCACTTGCTGAGGTAAGATCCTCGCCCCAGCAGCTTGGTTCCACACACCTGCTGCGGCTTTTGGTTTGGTCGTTGCCTCCTGGGGACGTCCCTGGCTTTCCTGTGTGGTCAGGTGTGTGTCTGAGAGGCTGTCATACGCAGTCCTGGGTTACAGCAGGGACATTTTGGGTCTTCAGTTATTTGGTCATGATGTAGCTTAAAATGTAAGACTGCAATACGGATTCCATAGAAAACCTGAGTCCCTTCTCCACAGCTTATTCCCATGGGTGCCCTACGCCCAATGGGCTCACATGACCCACTACGCTTTTCCACCACACTGCCCTTCAGCTGCCTAAAGACAGCTCTCATACCTCCCAATTCAATTCGCTTCCCCTTCTCTTCTCCAATTAAAACACTCTATTTTAAATCCTTTTCTCTCTTTTAATGATGCCCTCTTAGTTTTGGAAAATACAAGTGAATGCTAATATTAGCAAGTCTGGGAAGTACAGCAAAGGGTAGAGAAGGAAGTAGAAACTGCCCAGTGCTGTCAGGACACACAGTAGGGATCCTACGTGCTCATCCTCCGCCAAATCACTTAGCCCTACCGTGAGTGAAAAAGTACCTGAGGGGCTGGAGCAGTGGCTCGGCGGTTACTGCGCTTGCCCAGCATGCGCAAGCACACGGGTTCAAACCCCAGCACCACGTACACAACTAAGTGTCAGAGCAATGAAAGCCACGTGAAAAACTCAATGAAAACTGATTCTCTCTGTCTCTTTCTCTCTCACTGTCCTCTCTTAAAAAAAAAAGAAAAATTATCTGAGCAATTATTTAATGACATGCTCTCTCCTATGCTAGTTGGATGAGACACACAATTGCGTCCCTCTCCCTCACTGTCTTCTAGAATCTAACACAGAGCTAGGTGAATGGGGGGCACTCAAGGCACATTCACTGAATTAATGATCCACTAAATGGCTAACATATTCTTTGCATGCAGATTTTAAAAGTATAAAAATGGAATCATGGCTTAAATGACTTTATATTCTCCTTTCATCTTTTGCTAAGCATTATATAGTTTTGCCATATTAAGGCATTTTGCCATGTTATCATTTATCCAACAGAGTTTCTAATGGCTACATAATGTCTCATTTTCTTTTCATGAACACTGAAAAGGTTTCTAAGTATTTATTTTCATAAATAACAATTTCTCCAGGATCTTTTTTAAACCAAGGATTGAACCCAGGGCCTTAAACCACTGAGCCACAACCCCAGTCCTTATTACTTTTTGTTTTGAGACAGGGTCTCACTAAGTTGCCTAGGGCTTTGCCAAATCCTGAGGCTGGCTTTGAACTTTCGATCCTCCTGCATCAGCCTCCTGAACAATTGGGATTATAGAGGTTCACCACCACACTAGGCTTCTCCAGGATTTTTAATTTAACCCTGGCTTTTTTTCGGATAAATTCCTTTAAATTGAAGAACTGGGTCAAGATACTACGACTGTTTATTGCATAATTACATGAGCCTTTCAGAAAAGTGAAATCATGTGTACCCTTTTTCCTTGGCCATCAGTAACACCGACATGTCTGAAGTGGGGCCACTTTAGCTAGATTTGCATTTCTTTGATATCGAGCCAGGAGATTGCAACATCTTTATTCGTCTTTACCTTCTGCTCTCCAGGTTCTGCCCGGATCTTATTTCTATTAGAATTTCTATTGGTTTTTTCTCGTTGATTTCTAAATGTTCTCTGCAGATCATTACTTCGCGGTCATCCATTCCATGCTCTTGATTCACATTTAGGGTTCTTCATTTCCAGGCTGGCATCCCAACTGCAGACTCAGAATTCCCTTTCCGAGAGGGAATTTGACCAGATCACCGACTCCAAGAGCAGATCTACTTCTTTCTCTTAAGAGTTTCCAAAGGGCATTTGCACGTCCTAGCGCTGGTCTGCCGGGGTGCCTGGGAGGAGCCTCTGCTTCTGGGTGGAGCTCCTGACCACACCCCCTGCCACTGCTGATTGGCCCAGCCGCAGACACCCGAGGCAGCTGGGCCAATCAGACTCTCTGGCCCCGCAGAGGGCTCCGCGTGGATTTCCTTAGGGAAGGGAAGGCAGAACCTGCGAACAGTTCCTGGGCAGCCACTTGCGCACAGCCCATCTCAGATCTCATTAAATGCAGTCGGTAGTTCAGGACAGAACCCAGACCCAGCCCAGGACCTGGCGAGGGGTTCCTCTGCCCTTTATTTAAAATTTTTATTAAGGAGTTGAGTTGTACAATCATAAATGCATATAAAGTAACAATATGATACGCATTTGTTCTTAAACCAGATTTACTCCCACATCACCCACACTCCAGTCGCTTGATTCTTCTATATTTCACCCCATAAGAGATATAAATACTTAGACTGTGAATTTTCCAGAATTCCCCCTGCCCTTTAAACTGGGAGGGTCTAGGAAACTCCTATACACTTGTAGCTTTTGCTTCAGTCTCTCTTGAGATCCAGCTGCTTCCCTGCCCTGGGTTCACCAAATGGTCTCAGCCTTGGCTTAAACTGTAGCCAATCGAGGGGGCTGTTCAAGGCAAACACTTCCAAGTAACAGAAAATTAAAATACACTTGCCCTCACCAGCAAATAAATATCCACGCTAAGAATAAAGATTCCTTTCACTCCCCATTCTTCCTTCCCGCTCCTGTGTTCCATTTCTTTTATTCCTCAGATCTGTGGAGCACTTGAATGTGCCAGCAGCTGCCACCAAAGGGTTTCCCTCCCTAACCCCGCCTTCTCCTGGTTCAGGGGCCTCAAACTTGATCTTGCACCAGGGACTGCCACGCAGAGACCTAGCGTGAAGTCTGTATGGAGAGATCGTTACCGCCGCGTTTTCACAAGCTTTGCAGGTAATTCCCTTGCACACCGCCATTTCAGACCGCTTGCTCTAGTCCTTTTAATGGGGCTATGCTAGGAGTGAGGCTCTGCTGAAGGGCCCTTGGCTTGGAAATGCCCTGCTGGGCTCTTCTTTGTCTCCATTACTTGCCACTGGGTGTTTCTGGGTGTCCCAGTGTTGGGGGATGGGATCTGAATTTCCTGGAGCTTATTAGGAGCATTTCCTCCCTGATAAAGATAAGTTGCCCCTCTCCCTGTCTGTTTCAGTGGCTGAGAGATTTGAAGTCTGAAGCAGGAGCAGCCACCCTATGGCCAGGAGAGGCCAGGAAGATGCACAGAACCTGCCACCTGTGAGCCACAGGCCCCCCCCCCCCCCCGGATCTGCCTATCCTATTCTTCTGGATGTCATAACTTCATCCTGCGTTTTTCTTGGTACTAGGGATTGAACCCAGGGGTGCTTAACCACTGAGCCACATTCCCAGTTCCCCTTTTGTTTTCATTAGTTTTTCTTTTGGGTCAGGGTCTTGCTAAGTTGCTGAAGCTGGTTTTGAATTTGTGACCCCCCTGCCTCAGTCTCCTGAGCCACTGGGATTTCATCCTGCTTTTAGTTTGGATGATTAAGAGCAACAGAAAGGGGCTGGAGCAGTGGCTCAGCTGGTTACAGCGCTTGCCTGGTATGCGCGAGTAAGCGGGTTCAAACCCCAGCACCACGTACACAACGGAGTGTTGGAGCAATGAAAGCCACAAGAAAAAGTAAATAAAAAATTGATTTCCTCTTTCCCTCTCTCTCTCTCTCACTGACCCTCTCTCTTAAAACACAAACAAACAAAAAAACAGAATATGAACTCACAGGCTGGTTCAACATCCCAGGAATCCATGAGATAGGGGATCTGCCTTTCCCCAGTGCTTGTTCCACACAAACAAGTCTGAGCAACGCCAGGAGGAGTCCCCTAACTCCGAGCCTAAGTTGAGAGCACGGGTTCCACAACCACATAGCCTGGGTCAGAGCCCAGTCCTGTCATTTTCTGTCCCATTTTGGACAAGGAATTAATCAACTGATTTATTTATTTATTTGTGGTATTGGGGATCAAACCCAGGGAGCACTTGACTACTAAGCTACATCCCCAGATTTTTAAGTGTCCTTTAAAAAACACTTAAAAAAAATTGAGACAGGGTCTCATTACGCTGCCCAGGCTGTCCTTGGACTTCGAATCCTCTTGCTTCTGCCTCCTGAGTTGCTGGATCACAAGCCTGCACCACCGCACCAGGCTTCATATGAAGTACTCAGAAGAGTGCATGGCACACAATGAGCGCTGTGTAGGAATCGGCTCTTATTATTACTGCCAGATCCTGATGGCAATCACTGCAAAGTCCGTCCCACTAAACTGCATGCTCAACAACTTTCAGAGTAAAGGCCAGAGTGAAACATGGCTCTGCCGTGTCCAAAGGCCCTGGGTCATTTCTCTCTTGGCACTGTCTCAGATCTTAACTTGAGCCTCCCCACCTGCAGACCATGGAAGAGGAAGTGTTGCTTCCCCGCCACCTTCCCCCCAAAGGCCGGAGTGTCTTCCAAGGCCGTTCTACGATTGACCTCATTCACAATTTCCCCTCTGGCTTTCCTGATTGGGACTGATGTGCTGTTAACTTCTTTGCACCTTTAAGGTGGCACTTGTTACAGGCTGCTGGGCATGTATGTCACATGACCAAGTTCTCCTCCCTTCTCTAAGGGACTTGGAATCTCCAAGGGCAAGATGCAGCTCTGGGATCTCAGCCCCGGGCACGGCAGCACCCCCAGGCTGCCCTCCCTGAGCCCTTCCAGTGGGCACATGTCATGATGTGCTTCCAGCTGCCTCTTCCTGCCCTTGTGCACCACTATTCTACTGAGTGACTTTGCTCCAGTCCTGGTGCTGGCGGGCACATGATTAGGTCCCCGCTTGCAGGGGGATTTAAGTCTAGAACCACTAATTTGGGGCTCAGAAGTCAAACTGGGCCTTCAGATTCCGCCTTAAGGCTTTCAAAATTGATTATGTGGGCTGGACTTCCTGTGTCACAGGAAGCCACAAACCACCAGGTGAACCGGTTTGTTGCCCACTGCAGCGAGGAACCTCCACCGTGAGCCATGGAGAACTTAGTCTAAGTTTGGGACTCTTGTTAGATGCATGGAAGCATTCGCCAGCAAGCAAGGAAAACTCTGGAATTTGGTACCTTACTGAACATGGTTGAGAGCGAGAGAGGACGAGAGCAAGGCTTTGAATGGGTGGTGGAGTAGCCACCACTCAGATGGATGGGGGCAGGGGAGGCCCAGGCAGTGTCCTTGTTTTCTCTGAACTCAGACAACCTTGCAGAGTGGTCTTGTTCTGGTCCTGCTCCTGCTCCAACATGACAACAATGTGTCCCAGTCGGAGGCTAAGAATCTGTGGAACTGTTTATGTTCAATAGGAAAAGAGCACAGGGACCAGTGAGAGCCAGGCCTGCTCCTGGCTACACCTCCTTGCGGGCGCTGGCTGCTGTCTGGCCTGGCTACTTTCCCCTCTTGTTCAGCCCTGTCCCTCTCCAGGTGCTGCACACCCCACCACTGCCTAACCTCTCTGGCTAATTGTCACTACTTGGTACCAAATACCTAATTAACTATCCCTGTGATAAATGTGCAGTGAGAAACCCAACCTTAGGTGTGGGCAGAAGGGGAAATCAGGGCTGGCTTCTAGGTGGAGGTGATTTTTAAACCTGGATCTGAAGGGAAGGAATTAGCCAGAGGAGGTGGAAAAAAAGCCTTCCTCTATCAATCCAGCTGTTCAACTGATTCTGGCCCAGGATGTGCCACCAACCAAACTCTGTGCTGTGCTAACATTTTTCATATGCTGTTTCGTTTCGATTTCATAGTCCCCTGACTGGTAAGTAAAAAAGCTACCACTGTCAGCTGGAAGTAGCTTCCATGTGGGACCCCTGCACCCTAAAACGGAGGCACGGCCCTGTGGAGTCCCTGCCCGAGGTGACATGGCCGGCAAGTGTTGCAGCCAGGATTTGTGCTGAGGCAGTCTGTCTCAGGACCCCGACTCTCAAATTAACAAGCCCTGTTAACTCTCCTTTCATTCTTGTCCCCACTTTAAAATGAGACGCAGAGGGTTCTTGTGACTTGCTGTGGTGACAGGACTCCTGAGGACCCATGCAGTCAAGAGCCAAACGCAGGGACCAGGGGTGGGCTGTGGCTCAGTGATACGGCACTTCCCTAGCAGGTACAGTGTCCATGGTTCCATCCCCAACTCCGCAAAAAAGACAACGCGCACACACACACCTCCCTATCCCCACCCTCCTTAAAACAACTCGGTGGCCTGACTCCAAAGCCCCAGGATTTTGAGCCATGAACTTAGCAAATGCATGTGGCCTGCCAATTTTTTGCCACCAGCATCAACAGCTGATTTTACTTCTCTTATGTGAAAGTTCTTAAACCGTAGGCCAAGCAACCGACAGCTTTCAAGGTGAGGAGGCCGAGAATCAATTTTACTTTATACTCAACTGCTACCGCACAGAGGAGACGTGGGAGCCGAGGAAGGCAGGGTTTGGCTCCATCAAGGACAAACAAGCCCAGCAAGCGGGTGAGGTCGGGTAGAAGTTGCTGTGCGGGGGTCCAGCCCGTGGCCTTGTGCAGTGGGCAACTCTGCAACCTGCCTGAGACCTGGATTCCCAGGGAGCTTGTTAAAAATACAGATGCCTGAGTGTCCCCTCCAGAGATTCTGACTCAGGAGGTAGAGCCCAGGCACCAGGATCTTTAACAGGCTCCCTGGGGATCCTGGTCCATAGGTAGGGCTGGGAATTGCTGTAAAACAGAAACCCGAAGCCCAAACTTGGGGGGAGTTGAGCCCAGCAAACCTCCTATGTGGAAGAGGGGAAAGAAAGCAGGATTCTGCCTGGGAGCTGGCACAGGAGCAGACTCAGGGGAGGGGCAGCTGAGTCAGGTGGAGAAAAGACGAAGGCAGTGGCACCGTCCCTTCACCACCTGGTTGTCAGTATGAATGGTCACTGATCCTGGCCTTCTGGGTGGATGATTCCAGAACCCTCATGATGACCTGGTGATTATCTTCTTACAGATGGCACACTGAGAGAGACGGGGAATGACTTGCGAGGGTCATCAGGTGGCAGACTGGGATGCAGGAGCAGTGTTCAGACTCTGAAGCCTGCATATCCCTACTCCACTGCAGGGGACGCCCCGGTGAGCAGGGCATCCAGAGGGCTCCACACTGGGCTGAGACTGAAAGGTGGCGGGGAGGTGGACATGCTAAGAGGAGGGGACATCCCTGAACAGCCTTGAAGAAACAACTAGGAGCGCCAGGAGGAAGCACCTCTTTGGTGGTGGGGTCAGCCTCTCCACGGATGTGACATTCGAGCAACTGTTCCTGTTCAACAAGTAACACACACCTCTGGGCCTGGGTGCTGCATGTGCAGTGGTGAAGGGGGCTGTGGCCTTGACCTCACGGTGCTCCCAGGGCAGTGTTGGGGACAGACTTAACCCTGCTCCTCATTTCAACAGGGAAAGGATCTATCTGAGAGAAGAGCGTGCGTGGGCGGGTGGCGTCAACAAGGGCTTGTGGCTGACCTGTGACGTGAGAGAATTAAGTCAGCTCCAAGCAGAAGGAGCTACCCGACCTCAGGGGAAGCCAGGCAAAGCCAGGAAGGGCATTCCAGGCAGCGGGACAGCACAAGTGGAGGAGGCTCAGAGGAAAGGTGCAAGGGTCGCAGATGAAGTGTGGTCTGAGGCCTCTCACAGGGAGGGACGCCCCATTCAGAGGGGTGGCACCCAGCTGTGTTATTGGGACATAGCCTTTGAGAACAGGAAACAAAACACTAACTCCTCAAGAAGAAGAACGTGGGCTGGAGCGGTGGCTCAGCACCGGTTGGAGCACTTGCCTGGCATGCGCAAGGACCCGGGTTCAAACCCCAGCACCACATGCGCAACTAAGTGTTGGGGAAACAAAGACCAGATGGAAAAAGAAATAAAATTGATTCTCTCTTTCTCTCTTCTTTAAAAAGAAGAAGAAGAACGCCAGAGAAAGGAGCAAAACATGCACTCCCAGGACCAAGGCCATGTCTTTCCCCATGTGTTTGTCCGGCTCACTTCCTTTAGGATGAGAAATAAAACTCTAGAGAAAGTGGAAAGACCTGAATTTCTTTCATTCAGGGTTGTGAGGTGGTTGTTTCATTTTGCTGTCTTACAAACTCAGCAGGAGCATTATTTTGGATGCAAAAAATATTGCTTATTGCCCAAAACTTTAAACATCACACCAATATATAACTCTCCAGGTGAAAGTTGGTTCCCTGACTTTCAAAAGTTACCGAATAGCTCCAGATGGTCTATTTGGTAAACATTCAGAAAATGCTAGAATAAGCTAGTGGGCCCACTCAGCCTTGATCTATTTTGTTTGGCCAACAAAGTTTTAAAATCTGAGAAATTTCACATTTTTCAGTTTTTCTGAAAAATGTAACTATTTAACCAGCTGGATCCAAAGATCTGCTGCACTTGGGGATGAGCCTCATGTGACTTTTCCTGGGCCCACAGTCCCCACTACACTCCGGTGCCTTACATACAGCTTTGCAGTCTCTCTTAAGCTACCTGTCTCTTCCCTGTTCTAGAAGCTTCCCTTGGACACAGTGCCACATGGTACAAATGCATCTGTACTGTTTCGCACGTACCTTGCTCCCCTATCCATGGCTAAGTCACATCCATTGTGACTACCACTCTGACATTAATTATCTAACTGTCTCTCAACATCCACACAAAGTTCCCACTTTCTAAGGAAGTGCACATGGATACTCTTTTATAGAACAAATACCTGGAAGTAGGCTTACTGAGTCAATGTGTTAAATTTTAAAAAAATTTCTTTCTGGGTACCAGGGGTTGAACCCAGAGGTGCTTACCCACTGAGCCGCGCCCCCAGCATGTATTATTATTATTATTACTATTTTTTAGTTTTTGAGAGAGAGGGAGAGCAAGAGAGAGAGAAAGAGAGAATCAACTTTACTTAGTTTTTCATCGCTCCAACACTTGGGCTGTGTATGTGGTGCTGGGGTTTGAACCCGGGTCCTCACGCGTGCCAGGCAAGCACGATACTGCTGAGCCACCACTCCAGCCCCCCAGCTCGTTTTTTATTTTCATTTTTTAAATTCTGAGACAGGGTCTTGCTAAGTTGCTGAGGCTGGCCTCGAACTTGTGATCCTCCTGTCCCTGGGAATACAGATGTGCCCCACCATGCCAGTAAGATTTAAAATTTAAGATTGAAAATCCCAAAGATATCACAAAATTGTCCAGGTTTTAAGAATTTACGGGCCCAGAGAGCGAGAGCAGAATCTCGCAAGCCTTGTTTACTTGGCGTTTTTGGAATCACTCAGGCGATGGCCCCCTTCTGTCCAGGTCTCTTATTTCTCCCACTGCCCTTCACTCAATCAGTCACCTGCTTCTTTTTCTCCTCGCTTGCTGGTTTTCAGGAGTTCTTTGTCTACGCAGGATGCTAGGTCTTAGTTACATGCTGCTGATTTTTTTCCAAGTTGTTCATTCATCCTTAGAGTCTTTAACTTTGGGAAAACTGTAACTTCATTTCCAATCACATTTACGACTCTTTCCTTTGCGGGGGGGCGTGGTCCACAACCTGCCTTCTTTGGTAAGCACATTAATATACGTATATTTCAATGTATATCTGAATGCCTTTGACTAAGGAGCACCTTCTCCATCTCCCCACAGGACCCAGAGCCGTTTGTAGTATCTCATACACGGCTTGCTTTACGCTTCTTCTGTCTGTTCCCTAGGACAGAGTATGTAGGTTACACGCCTAAATACAGCATGCATGTGTGTACTGTGCATCTCTGTGGGTACTGTATTTACTTGGGAGCTTTCATGGTTACATTTTGTATATTTAGATTTTTGACCTGTCTGTGGTTGGCTTTGGCGGAGTGGACACATAGAGGACAGGGCTGTCCTTTTCTGTTTTCCTAGTCCGCAGCACAAGAAGGCGCAACCTCATTGCCTATATGCCCGTATATTTTTAGAAACAATGTTTTTTATTCCTTCACTTGAGTAATGCAAACTCAGGGCTCGCATGTTTCCACCACCTACGACAACCACTCATTTCACTGTGACATATTCCCTGCAAGTACTTTATTCTTCGTGTATAGTTTTGTTTTTCTGTCTGTCTTGCTTAACATGTGACAACGTTTCTAACTGCTTTCACTTACTGTTTGAACTTAGCAGTTCCCGAACCTGGCTGGGCAGCTGGCTTCCCAGTGGAGCTTGTTAAAAATAATGAAGCTACCACCCCAGGGGTTGGGGCCCAGGGAGGCATTTTTAACAAGTTCCACAACGGTGTTTGGGAGGAGCCAGGCCCCCCTCCCAGAAGCCCCCCGGCTGTACCTGTGATCGTCTGGGTCTCCGAAGTGATGGTTCTGGTGGTGGTCTGCGTCTGGGTGGCGGGCACCGTTTCCTCCGACACAAACTGGACCGTGCTGGGCGCAGTTCCCGCTGTGCTGGTCAGCTGGCAGCCACTCTGCTTGTGAGCCACGAAGGTGTCCAGGTTGTTAAACTGCTGCTTGCAGATGCCGCAGATGTGGATGTCCGGAGTCAGCTCAACCAGCACCGTAGTGCTGCCTGGAACTCCATGGGACAAAGGGGAAGTCACAGATTAATTCCAACAGCTGCAAGTCACAATGCAAAGCCATCCATGGTAATAAAAGGGGCAGCGTGGCACACATGGCTAGGTGCCGGACCCCCGGTCCCCTCTTCCTTCCAGCAAACGGAATCCCAGCTGTCCTAGCAGCAGATACCCAGGTCCAAGTGAAGGCTCAGGATGCACTGTGGCCCAGGGGTGCCTTTTTGCAAGAACATTCTTTGATATCCAGGGCTGCCTTTCACTTTGTGGGAACCAGAAATTGTCTCTCACTCCAACTAAAAGGTTATTATGAAAACCAATCCCCGCACAGATCCAAACACCCAGAGCCATGAGAACCATTAGTCTGCATCATCTTGGTCCCTTACGTACTTGTGAGCCTCTCCAGCACACTGTTAGAGGAACTTCTGGGAAAAGGTTAGCAATCGTGCTAAAAAGGGGGCAGAAAGAGTTGCCGCTGCTTCTTCTTTTGGCTTTCAACATAGATGTGCAGCTGGGGCTTCTGCAGCCATCTTGTAAACATGAGGAGAATGCTAAGATCCTTACTGAATCTGGCCCTTACTTCACAGATTCCTTAATTTGACCCTAGAATCAACTAATTTCAGACTTCTTGGTAGGCCAGTAGAGTTCATGTTTCTGTTTGTTACAGCCAAAATCCATTCCTGACAGGGACATCTTTACAGTAACAATTCCAAGCATTAATATTGTTAATATTTGCAAAGCACTACGCCCAGTATCTGGAACTATATTTGAAAGTACCACATAAATGTTTGTTAAATATTATTTTAAAAATTTTCTGTTATTATAAGAAAACTCATGTTTATAAAAGAAAATTTGGAACAAATATAAAAAGCATAATTTTTCCATTTACACCTCCAACGAACATTTCAAATATTTTTTTACATTTAAAAATTAGATATGATCATAGCATATCATAGAAACAATCATTTTCTGAGCCTAGTACAGTGGCGCATGCCTATAATCCCAGTGACTTGAGAGGATGAGGCAGGAGGATCGCAAGTTCAAAGCCAGCCTCAGCAACTTAGCAAGGCCCTAAGTAACTTAGTGAGATCCCTGTCTCCAAAAAAAAAAAAAAAAAAAAAAAAAAAAAAAAGGGCTGGAGATATGGCTCAGTGTTTACAGACCCCTAGGTTCAATCCCTAGAATTAAAAAAAGAACTAATCGCTTTCCTACATAATATTGCATAAACATGGTGCTATACCATTAAAATGTCTTTACAGTTATTATTTAATGGTAACACATTATTCTGATATCTGTGTATTGTATAATCTCTGTAACAATAAGGTCTTCAGGCTATTTTTCACTTTTCCCCAAGTTAAATACTACGAGACTACCTTTCCGCATGGGTGCCCATGCCTTATACTTCTCTGAAAATATATAAGAAATTTATATGATGTCTCACTTGCCCCAGGTCTAAGATGAGGCTTCGTGTGGAAGCACAATTTAGTTTACTCCTCAGGAGACACTGCTGGGACTGACCAGTGCCCTTGGAAGGGAGAAGCTCAGTAACTCGCACTGAGAGCAGGGCTGATTCCCAGAATGAAGCAGTTTAATACCAAACAATGTTGCTGGCACGTGCAAAGTGCACGATTAAATCGTGTGCAAAGTGCACGACTAAATGAACTCGATCCTTATTAGAATCCAGGTAGTCACTTACCAAAGTGATTTGGGGCTTGGATTTTCTCATCAGCAAAATGGGAAGAAGCTTCCTGGGGTGGCTGGGAGGATGAAATGGGAGGGTGCATGCACCCCCTCCCCCCCAAGCAATTTACCTGATGGTGTTACTACTCAGGGACATAACTGAACCCAACCTAGGAACTACTGAGTTACAGTGGGGTGGGATTTAGTGAAATATGTGCTTTTTATAAGTTATGCAGGAACACCCAGCCAAGTTTGGGAATCAATGTTTCCAAAAGTGTTAACAGTAATCGCTAGCAAGTCGAGCACTTACTATGTGCCAGGTGTCTGCAGAACCCAGTGCCAGGGCTCTCAAACCTCCTGTGCTTCAGAATCACCCAAACAGCTGCTAGGGACCGCAGATCCCCAGCCCCATCCCGAGATCGGCTGGGTGGGGCGCAGAAAGCTCATTTAAAAACCACACTCTTGCTCCCAGGTGGTTGGTTTGAGCTCAGCCTCTGGACCACACTTTGGGAAACAAAGCGCCGGGCGAAAGCAGGGACTTGAAAAAGGCTGACGTCCTTATCAGGATAATAAAAAGGAACCTCAAACTCAAAAGGAGCAACCATGGCCCCGCTTCCCATTGAGATCCCCACCTTTAAGGTGGAAAAGGCTTTGCAACGTGCCAGCAAGACCTCGTGAGATTCTCCAACGCCGAGAACCCAAATTGGAGCCACCGAGGCAGAAGTTTCCCCATCAGGGTTGCCCGGGTTTCCCTCTTCCTCCCCCCCGTCCCGGACTCCGCCTGGCGGGGCGGGAAAGCCCAGCGGTGCGATTGTCTGAGCCGCGATCCCTCCCCCACCGCTCCCTTCTCGGGGCGCTGGCGGCGCAGGGGGGCGTCCCAGCCTGGCGCCGGCTCGGACGCAACCCCAGCCCGGGCCCACTCGGGCGCCCCCTGCGCCGCGCCCGCCCGCTCCCCGGGACGCGGCTCGCCGCCGTCACCCCGATTTCGGGGCCCCGGGCCTGCTGGCTGCGCCGCAGACGTGCTTGGGCCCGGGCCCTGGAGCGCGCACTGCGCCCGGAAAAGCACTTACTTTGCACGGAGCCCGGGAAGCTGTCGCCCTCGCCGCTTGCGTTCATGGCCGCAGACTGGGGGGCCCGGCCCGCCGCGCTGCCAGGGCGGGGGGCGCTGCTCTACATGGTGCACGGACTTTTCCTTTTATTTTTCCACACCCCCAGCCTTCCTTCTCCCAACTCTGCGAGGCGGTGGACGGATGTAAAGCAAGCGCCACTTCCGCTGCCTAGAGGGCGCTGGCCCGGCCGCCCCAGCCTGGCTCCTCATCGCGCTCCCCGGGGCCGCCGCCGCGCATCCCGAGGCCCGGGCCCTGGGTGGCCTTGCGCGTCCGGGTGGGCGGGAGCGCCGGGCCTCGGCGGCGCGATCCGGGACCGGCTCGCACCTCTGCGGTTCTCGCCGGACGCCACCACCCCCGCGGCTCTGGGCGCCTTTGCACCTGCAGCCCCGGGCGACTGCCCCTAAGCGGCGATGCGGTGGCGCTGTCCCGGGACTCCCGGGTGGTTTGCTGGAGACAGCTGCACTCTGCAGATGGCCCAGCGGCGCGGGGTGGCGGGCCCCGGAGAAACCCTGGCGGAGCGGTGGCACTGGGCAAATCATCAGAGCCCTGGGCGGGTCCCCTGGTGGAATCGAGAGGACCCGGACAGGTGGAGGATGAGAGTAGTAGAAACTCTGGTCTTAAGGAGTTCTCAGGGCAGGTCTGAGAACGAGCATTTCTGAGTACCCAAGTGAGGTCCCCGATGCGGGCCGGTGTCCATGCTCTGGGGACACTGCTCTCCTTGATGCGCCCTACTCGCCCTACCTCCTCTCTTCAAACTCTCCTCCTTAGCCCATCCCTGCTGACCGTACACCGCCCCACCAGCCTGGACCTTTTGTGCTTTCTCGTCTCTCTGCATCCACCTGCCACCCACCCGACCCCTGCCGGCCTCTACTCAGTCATATTTAGGGAGATCTGCCTTGTATGGTCCCTTCTAGTACCCCAACCCGCCCGCTGCTCCCCATCTTCCTCCTGTCTGCTTAACTTTCTTCTTACAACTTACTAGTCACATGTTGTATGTCCTGAGTACCTCTGTCTTCCCATGTATACAGATAGCTATTCACACAGATAGGTCTCCTCCACCCCCTTACTTTCAAGAAGTCCCCATGAAAGTTAAGATTAAAAAAAAAAATCTCTTGGCCTGGTGCCTGGTACACAGTAGGCCCTCATTAAATATGGCTCTATCACTGATGGTGTTTTCCTGCTACTTCCTTTAAGAGTCTGCCTGTTTGTGCAGCAATGATTTATCTGTGTGTTCACAGTGTGCTAGATGGGCATATACATTGGCCCTCCAAACAGATGCAGTGTGGCTCTAGTGGGGCCTTTCTAGAGGCCAGAGTGGCAGTCAACTTAAGTCCAGTCATGCAACCTTTTGGTCAATGACAGACCACCTGTACAATGCTGGTCCCATAAGATTATAAAGGAGCTGAAAAATTCCTACTGCCTAGTGGCTTGGAACAAACTCACTGGCTGACCGCTGTGTACAAGTATTACACATACATTTGTGGAAATTAGACAATGTTTCTTTGAAGTCCTGGGGATCAATTTTTTATTGAGTTTTTCACATGACTCATGTTGCTCTGACAGTTGTGTATGTGGGTGCTGGGGTTTGAACCCGTGTACTGGCGCATGCCAGGCAAGCGCCGTAACCGCTGGGCAGCCTCAGTCCAGGGATCAAACCCAGGGCCTCGCACATACTAGGCAAGCACTCTGCTATTGAGCTATACCCCAAACATTACACATCCAATTTCGTATATTATGTGATACTTGATGATAAGAAAAGCCGTGTTAATGGCTTACATATTTACTAGGCTTTTTTCCTGTTATTTCAGAGTGTGCTCCTTCTACTTATTCAATAAGGTTTACTGCAGAACAGCCTGCCACGTTGGGTATAGCCTCATGTGTCCTATTTGGTGGTGTCCAGCGGTTGACTTTGCCCACCTAAGTTTGCATGAGTATGCTCCATGACATTCACACACTGACAAAATTGCCCAATCAAGTCCTTTTCAGACACATCCTGGTCCTTAAGCAACACATGATTGTCATCAAATCAATAGTGCCATTTCTCGATGGTGATAAGATCTCCAAAGACCATAAAGTAGGGATGCACTGGAGCCGCAGGCTGGTGGAGGAAAGCCTCCCAGGGCTGGTCCAGTTTGAACAGAGAGCGGGGGAGGCAGACAGGTGAGGAAGGGGGGAAATTCTAGTTCCTGGAGCTGGTGGGGGTGAGAGCCCTGGGGCTGGCATGAGCTGGATGCATCTGGTTGTTGCCCACCTGTCCCATCATCAATCTTAAATCAGCTCCTGCGTTGCTCGGCCACTTTGCCACCTCCTTGCTATTGTGCTGGCAAGCCCAGGGCTCCCTGACCAGGGTCACTGCATGGGGCAGAGTCAAAGGCAATGTCACTTTCCCAGAGGGACCTTCCTCTTATCTACAGCTGATCTTTTCTGGTACTCTCCGCACAGCCTTCCTTACAGTATCTAACTAAGGTGGCCAATCCATTGGGATTATTTCCTTGCTTGAATGATGTCTGAAAGGAGACTGCCAGGTACTTTCTTAAATTATTAAGAGAATACATGGGGCTCGGTGGATACGGTGCTTGCCCTGCATGAGCAAGTACACGGGTTCAAACCCCAGCACCCACGTACACAACTAAGTGTCAGAGCAACGAACATGTGAAAAACTCAATAAAAATTGATTCTGTCTCTGTCTCTGTCTCTATCTCTCTCACTGCCTTCTGTCTTAAAAAAAAAAAGAGAATACACTTTTTTTTTCTGGCAATGTTAATCATAACAAGAATAATGAGTTACCTAGCATAAGTTTTATGAGCAAAGATATTCTCCTTTTAATAAAGTACTTTATCAAGTGACCAAAATTGTTTCCGGATAAACATATTAACAAATGTAGTTTTCTATAGCAATCGTTCATAGTCCACTAAAATTAAAGTTCTCATGGCAGGAAATCTTGCTTATTTTCCTCCTTGTATACCAGCTTCTATAACCTTGCCTGGTACACAGAAAGGGGCAGATGGATGAATGGATGACGGAGTGACTAAACTGTGTCCAGGTTCCTTTGGAAGACATTAAGAAAGCAAACCTTTGACTCTTCAGGAAGGCATTTCTCCTTTTGGTAGAGATATAGGGAAAATGTGATATGTTAACAATACATAAAAATTGTAGATTCCATTTAAATTTCATGATGACTGATATTTTTAAACCTCCCTTATTTTTCTAGGCGTAGGTTAGCAATAGTGGCTAACTCAGGGCTTTGCAATCACAAAAGTACTGATGTGAGCAACCCCTCTACTCAAAATGCGTTATGGAGAATTGTAGCCTGAGGTTTCAGTGATAAACTTAACAAGGCCGATTGGTCCCGAGTTTCTTGCCCTCTGCTTGGCTCCACATTTTGGGGGAGGCCGACCTTGTTTCTGTTTTCCAGTTTCCTGTTAGGTCTGGTTAATGGATAGAAGGAAGACGCCAGAGTATTTTCCACTCGTCCCCTCCATTTTTAGTGGCAGTGGGACCATCTACAAAGCCCCAGATCCCTACTGCGGACCTACTGTGACTTCAGCTCCTTCTGGTGCCTGGTGCCTGAAAACATCACCTTTCGCTTTGTTCCTCCCACCCCTTGGGAGAGGAAGGTAGTGGCTCCCAGGTGTTCTAATCCCCGGGTTGCCTAAACCCCACACTTGGTGCTCAGCTTTCATCACCTGTATATCAAGATCCCTGCGTCGCATTTGCTTCCTTTGCTCTGGTTGGACCCTGACTGACACAACGGATTAAGGTCTGTGCAGTGTATGATTTTGTTCCTGCTTCCTGACCCTCTGTAGGTGATTCTCACCTGGAGACTGCCTCAGCCCCGCTGAGGGAACTTGTCAAGGCCCCATGTGCTTGGACACCACTCAGATGTGCTGGAACAGCCTCAGGACGTGCGGTCCAGGCACGCACAGTGTGGAGACATGCCTCAGGAGACTCTAGTGGGCTCCTCCTGACCTCATTGAACACTGATCTGAAGTCTTGGAATCGGACCAGGAGGAATTTCTTGTGCAAAATTGATTGACTGGCAGGATTTAGCAAGTGCCTGCCATCCTTTACATAAACATCAACGTCAGCGAAGAAACACTTAAAATAAGGACCAAACCCTCTGTAATGGCTGGGATCAAGACTGAACCTGTTGGGCAATAAGTGGAGGGTATACAACTAATTATTTTGATGAGAGTTGGCTTGGAGTCTGGTCTGGCTCCTCATGGAGGTGGCACACCTGTGATTTAATATTCTACTCACTCATTTAACTTCCTGTGAGACAGCATGCACAGGCCGGATGTTCTCTTTTATAGAATTAATGCATGATCACGGGAACACCCAAATGATACAAAGGGCATACAATAAAGAGTGGGGGCCTCCCCATCCTTCCCAGTGCCCCTTTTCCCTTCCAGGAAATAATCACTGCTATCAGGAGTCTGGGTGTTCCCTAAAACTTTCTCACCTGTATATAAACGGTACATGCATACTCTTCCTCTCTTCTTAAACACTTTGCCATCTCAAGAGGAGATCTGTGGATCTAAGCTTTTACTTGGCTTAGTGGACAGGGCTACTTTTCCACCCCCGCAGGTCTTCTAGGTACAATCTGTTGTCCTTGTTTCCCATCTAAAATTCTCTCTCTTACCTGATCTCCCAGGATCACTTCAACTTTTCTCCTTTTTCCATTTGAGCTCAAGAACTCTCTGATGAAGACCTCTCTCAGGATCTCCTAGGTTGATCTAGGATCCTCCCCCTTGATGCCCAGGTATGGCTATATTCTAGCGCTTACTGCAGAGTGTCATAGCAGTTCACTTGTTGGCCTGTTTCAGCTAAGATACCTTTGGCTACAAGACAGCTTCCCAACCTTGCTAGTGCTTATAGCCAAAGGGACATCTGTAGACCCAACACCCTCAGTCCTTCCAGTAGCTGGACAGGCCTGGTTACTGGGGCCTCTGGACTGGTCACATTGGTCAAGACTAATTTGCCTGGGGCTTGCCCAGTCTCAGTCTATACAGGAAAATCTCACTTCCGTTTTGCCTGGGTTGGTTCTACCAGTGGACATGTGACCAACTTCTGTTTAATGAGACATAGAGAAAATCTCTCGGAGGTTTCTGAGAAAGATTTTCCTTCCTTGGAAGAAAGAGGCATATGAGAAGAAAGCCTTGTTCTGCCTTCTTTCCTATCCATCCTTTCTGCCCTGGCCTTTGCCATGAGTGGACCTGCTTGCAGGGCTGCAGCCGCCATGTTGTGCGTGTCCTCCCCAGCATGGGGAGGACGCTAGGGTTCCTTGGTGGATGGAATGTGAGGGTGCAGAGAACTTGGGTTCTTGCAGATGGTGCTGAGCTGTTGAGCCAAACTGGCACTGTCTACTTCCTGCCTTACCTTAAATAGCATCAAAAATGTCCTTATGATGGAAGCTGGTTGTCCCCAACATTTTTCACAATGGGGCATACAATTAAGATGATAAGGGTTGTACAGTGCATGAGGGTAAAGGACAGTATGGTTGTGCGATGCCAAATGTTTACATGAGAAACTTGAACGGACTTCCCTGATACAAATCTCTTGTGTCAGATGTTATGATTACAGTAGCTACGTGCACTTCCTATTGAGGCTTTTTAAAAATCGATGTTCTTGTCACATATTTGATAAGCACTATCCATGAAAAATGTGTTGGTACAAGGAGGCCATATAAAAATATAAAACTAATTATAATTATTATCAGTTTTAATTTTTTAAAGACAGAAGGACAGTGTGAGAGAGACAGAGAGAATCAATTTTTTATTGAGTTTTGCACATGGCTTTCATTGCTCTGACACTTAGTTGTGTACATGGGTTGCTGGGGTTTGAACCTGGGTATTTGTGCATGCCAGGCTAGTGCTGTAACCACCGAGCCACCACTCTAGCCCCATAAAACTAATTATTAAGACAAACTTTTGGAAAAAAATTTTTTTTGTAATAAAAAAATGAACTGAGAGACGTTTAAACTGAGTCAAATCCATAGCCTTTTTTTTAAAGAGAGAGGGACACAGTGAGAGGGAATCAATTTTTTTTAAATTTAGTTTTTCATGTGGCTTTCATTGCTCTGACATTTCATTGCGTACCTGGTGCTGGGGTTTGAACTTTTGTCCTTGCACATGCCAGGCAAACACTATAACCACTGAGCCACCGCTCCAGCCCCTCCCTAGCTCTTTTTATATTTTATTTTAAGATAGAGTCTCACTAAGTTTCTTAGGGCCTTACTAAGTTGCTGAGGCTGACTTTGAACTTGTGATCCTCCTGCCTCAGCCTCCTGAGTGGCTGGGATTACAGGTTTGTGGGCCACTGTGCCTGGCATAACTATCAGAAAATTTTAACACTAACATATATGCAAGCATCTCCTTTTTTCTTTCATTGACAAATATTGAAATTTATTGTAATAATGTGGATGGCTTGCAAGTCTAATATGACCGATGATGGAATATCATGTATTTCACAGTAATGATGAAACTCTCACTGGGGAATACGTGGACATGGGTAGGTCAGTTTCCTGAACTTTGAAGCCATTCAAAGACCCTAAACGAGAAAGCTCAGAAATACCCAAGTTTATATGAAGTCAGAAAGTAGGACAACTACCAGGAATTCTGGTCACATGCCCAAGTCATGCCTTGTTGGCTTGGGTACCATGTTCCTAGAGCAACCCTCTAATGGCCCCACTGCCCCTAGAGCCCTGCTCCTAGCAGTGGGTCTTGCTGGAGTGGCCCTGCAGTTGGTGGAGCACCTCTGACCACACTAGGCACGTGCAGTTCAGTGCTCTGCAGTAGAGCAATGGGGATCACTGTTGTTCAGCGGAGGACCTAAGTGAAGACTGACACTGCTTTCTGGTACGGAGGGCCCAATAGTTACTGCATTTGTCAAGATTCGGATTATTTTGGTTGCTAAGTAGAGGAGCCCAAAGTTTTACTGGCT
>PVKS010033025.1:0-22082 GCA_004027875.1 Aplodontia rufa | reverse complement strand
AACAAAGAGCGGTCCAACCAGCAGTCGAGAGCTCTCGTACTTTTCTGCTGGACATGGTGTCCCTGCTCCTTTGGAAGATGAGCTTTTGCCAGCAGCCGAACCTGCCTATGCCTCCATCCTGAACTTCCCAGCTTCCAGAACCGTGAGAAATCGCTGTCCATGTTTGTTCTGAGTGCAGTCTTGCAGTGTTGCCTTGACTTGTTTGAGATCACCCAATGTTAGGCATTTTGTCGTAGCAGCACAAATGGACGAATAGACTGAGACATTTACATTGCCTTGAAAGAGAGATGTAAAGTATGGATATATAAAAAGAGAAGTAAAGCTTGGATAAAGAAAGACCATTTCAGGTCTCTGGCCTGTGGTTTTTCTCATCCCCAGCCCGTCCCTCAGGTCAGAACCCGGCTGGACCGGGACATATTCTCTTAACCTACTTATCTTTTTGGTTTATTTTTATTCTTTAATACTTCTGAAGTAAATGTATAGTTTTTCCAAAACAAATGTTAACTCCATCCTCCTCTACTCCATCCAGGTTACACACATAAATTGCTGCTTATTGTGAAAAGCTTAACATCTTTAATATGACCACAGTTCTCTACAGCTTGTCCTAAACTCAGTCTTTTTTTTTTTTTCCCCTTAACTCCTGGAAGTGGAAAAAAAAAATTTCTGCATTCCACTGTTTTGTGTTCAATGATGTTTAAAAATTTTCCCTTAAATAATAACTATTTTTGTGTGTAACTTTCTCTCTCCTAGTAGAAGACAAGTGAAAAGACTCATCATCCTTGTCTAATTTATAAAGCATTTTTATATCCATTAATCTTTTATCTTCACTAACTGAGGAACAAAATCTATATTTGTTTAATGGCAATGCTATGTTGGGCTGTGTGTTCAGCACTATATATTCACTTAACTCTCAGAGCAACTCTGTGGATCCATTTTACATATGAAAGCACACAAAATTTCTGAAACTTGTTAGTGTTAGAAGCTGGTAAAAAAAAAAGTAGCTGAGATTATTTTTTTAACTCTGGTTTTGTTCTTTCCATTACTAAAACATGACTGCGTTGACCAAAGTGAAAGGCACAACATATATAAATTTCACTGAGGAAGGCTTCTCCACTATACTAGAATTGCCATACTCAGATAATACTTGGGAGTCAAGTCACAGAATTTTAGAAGTGGAAGGGATCTTATAGATTATCTAACCAAATCCCACGTTATAGGAGATAAATAATTCCCAAATATATTTCTTTTAGCACGAATTTTGTACTAAGCCAGGATTAAAACCCAAATGGAGATAGTATAGCAAAGTAGTTAGGATTATGAACTCTGCAGTCAGACATACTGGTTTGAATCACATCTCTGGCACTTAATGACTGTGTAAACTTGGATGATTTACAAAGCTTATTCTTGTTTCACTCCTTTCAGCTACAAAGGGATAATAATAACTGCACAGTGCTATGAGGAATAAACATTATACTGCATAGCAGAGAGTAAGCACTCAATAAATAATAGGTATTTTCTCATCTACCTCAGTCCAGTCTCCCTTTCAGGATACCACATTTCTTTTTATGGATGAGTATGGAGTGGGCACTGCATTGCAGGGTCAAGGTAACAATAAATAAGCATTGATTTATGGGGTAATTCCTTTTTAAGCATTACATGTACAAATATTTCTTGGTGGATAAATATTTTTAAACGGAATAATTACCCAATAAATGTGCTAAGTGCTAAGTATAAGGTGATGAATAATACAGACGTAATCTCAATCTTCCTAAGTACTGAAATTTGATAGAATGTAAATTATCCCTGAGATCTTTCTATGGGATATGCAAAGGCATATACCTTTTACATGGTTAAGTCACTGTAATGTCATCAAAAACACATCAGTATTTGAAGTTAGTTGTACATATATATTGCGTCTTTCTGTGAAACATATGTATTCTGTCATTTCTGCAGAAATGACTCATTTTTAGTTTTGGATATTTCAACTAGATTTTAGCAAATTTCCTGAAATTAGGTTATTTTTAGTTCTTTACATAGGATGCTGGAATAGGTAGTTTAAGCATACTTCTTTAATATATGTAGTCATGACCATGTTTCCAGGAGCTTGTAACTAAAATAGAAGTTTTGCTAATAATTTGCAAATAACATTTTTTTACAAAGCACTACAAAGTTTGATTTTATGAATTTGAACTTATTCATTCTTTCCACACACACACACACACACACACACACACAAATATAATCTGTATATAATTGTGTGTATGTGAAAAGCTGCCTTTAGATCTTAAGAGTTGTATTGCTCTCAAGTTCTTTTGCTTTTGTTCCAAGTATTATGCTCATGTACAATATAGGTATTGGTATGAGTTAGAATGATAAAACTGGCCAATGACCAGTACAGAAAAGAAATCACATTATTCACATGTGAAAATTACCTATGTTAATGAACATAATCCTTAAATCCCTCTATCTTCAACTTTTGCTAAACACTGACTTATAAATGTAATATACTACTTACCCAATTTTGCCTGAGAGTGAAAAAATTGATTGTTATATTTATTATGAAAGGGAGTATAGAGCACAGCAAAAAGAACCAAAGTTCAGTGTCAGGTAGATGAGATACAAATCATAATCATGTTACTTAATTGTATAATGTGTGGGGAAATCAAAACTCTTTGAATCTTAAATAGATATAATTTTTCTTTATTTGCTTTTTAAATTAGGTATTAAATAAAATAATAAATGTAAAGTGCCTAGCAGACTGTAGATACTTATAGTATTGGTGGTTGGCTTTATTAATTTGAATGGAGAAATCACCAATCAAAAGCAATAATAAAAAGAAAAAACTATCTTCTAAAAAGTAGTTGCTATATGGAAATAACACATAATGTCCCTGAAAGAATTTACAGTCTTTCACCTGGGGGGAAGGAAAAAATTCACATGATTCAACAAAATGGCAATATTTGGGTCAATGAGAGATTATAAAAGTTTGTTGACTTATTAACCAACCAGAAGGTTAGAAAAGATCAATGTGCTATCCTAAATAAGGTTGCATTACTCTTAGAATAAGGCATCAGGTAGTTTGAATTGAACATACTGTTGTCGGTTTTGGTTTTTTATTTTTGTTTTGTTTTTTTTACGGTAGAATACTCCCTAGAACTCTCTAAATGAAATGGGTTGGTTTGGGGAAGCTGCTTTTTATGTGCAAATAGGGTTATTACTGAAATATTACTCAAGAAAGAAGTCGCCAAGGTTTACTATATCACATCTTTCAAATCATTGAATAAATGAATACTTTTCCTCGCATTATCCCTTTGTCAGTAGCAATTTCTCTTTATAACTATTTTGGCTACTTTAGAGGTCCATCCAAAATTCTTTCAGAAAGCCTGGAACAAAGCGCAGGCATTCCTTTCTGAAAGTACATCTATTTCCTGATCTCTGATTTACAGCAAATAAAACGTGCATCTAAAACCCACGTATGAAATTATAAGCTTGCTGTCATATTTCATTAGTTCACAGCAGCCATGAAAACAAAAGACCATTCTTCTCACCTAATCAAACTGTAGCAGAAACGTTCAAATAATTCTAATTTAGGAATAACCCACCAGATAGTCCTAATAGGTTCTCTTCAAACAACTGTCTCCTTCCCAGGCACGGCATCATAGAACTACTTCTAAATCACAGAACTTCTGAAACAGTACTCAGGAAAAAGTTGGTAAGTAAAACGGCTTTTGCGAATCCAGGGTGACCAAACTCTGCCAAAGGGGGAAAATAAAGACACTCCTTGGCCATGGGTAGAGAGCCGGTCGCGATGGACATTGTCTTTGGCCTCTCTGAAGTTGGACAGATACTGCAAGTGGAGATGATGGTACGCCAGGATCCCAGGGCCTTGTCCGGCCCAAGGATGGTCAGGAACCATGGGGATGGACGGGACTCCGGTTTTAACCCTCACCCGCTCCTTTTTGACAGAGCCAAAATGATGCATGGAGCCCCCGCTGATCGGAAAAACCAGGCCCAAGAGACATCTCAGAAAAATCACTTACCATTCTCCCACCTCGCACACAGATCCTTCAGGAGCCTGACCAGGGTGGCCACAGTCAAGCCCTGCACCAGCTCAGACCACCCTGGCGACGGCTGGAGAGCGTCACTAACAACCACCCGGAAATTGTACAAGAGCTTCCGGGGCTGCCTAGCGCGCGGCGGGAAATTATTTCCCAGAGCCCGGATTAGTGAAGCTGCGGGTGCTGCAGCTGTAATCGTCGTCACTGCTGCCGCCGCCACCCAAGGAAAGCATCCCAGACACTCCGCCGGGAAGGTAAAGGGCCTCACCTCGGAATACAGTTTACCCTGACTCTGTGGGGTATTTTCCCTCAGGCCATGCCTCGGAAGTTTCTGCCACCCCGGCTGGAAAGAGGCTGGGGCCAGCGGCGCGGCACTTAGCTCTCGCGCTTTCTACAGCCGCAGTTCGGTCCCACTCTGCCCACTCACAGCGCTTGGCGCCCGCGGCGGTGGGCTGCAGCCCCAGACCTGGCCCTAGCTCTCTGAGGAGCTCCTCTCGGCTGTGCAGGGCTGAGCCGCCTCCGGCTTGCGCAGCTCCCCCGCTTCTTCCCCCGCCTGGAAGTCGCTAGGCCGCCCGCATCTCTGGTTTCCATAGAACCAATTGGGACGCTTCACCCTGATCCCAGCTTCTTGGCTGCTTTCCATAACTTAGCCTCAGTGAAGGTGGCAGGGATTCCCCAGGCCTGCCTTCCCGTGACGAGGAAAATTGTCATTCTTTTTTCCCCTCGTAGAATTTTTTAACACTTCGGTGACTACGAGCTTCTCTCTGCAGCTGCGTAGGCCTTTAAACACAAACATACACACTCGTTTTGCTAAAGGGAGGGTCTGTGTTCCTTGGGATTACTTCTCAGTTGACTAAGTAAATATCCGGAGATTCCTTCCACTTCCAAAGCCTCTGATTGAATACTGACCAGAGTCGGTATCAGTACTTGACCCAGAGGGTAGATGGGGCTTCGTTTTTCAGGCCCCGATTTCTTTTTGACAAATGATTGACTGTTCTTTACAAACAAAAATTTTCCGTTGAGACATTGGAAATGAACATTTAAACTGGCTTTGCAGTATACGTATGACAGACATTGCACCTTGTGGACTTTTTAGTCTGTTACTGTTATGCCTCAATTCTTAGAAATATGTTGATGTGCAAGATGTTCCGGTTAATAGAAAGTTTGTCTAAACCTCTGTTACACGTCTTAAATTGCTATTTTGAGATAGAGTTATATGACGGAGGGCATTGATTATTTCCACGTTAATCTAGAGGATTCTTAATTTTAATGAACTAGGATGTTTGAATACTTGAATGTTTTAAAGCATTTTATTGTAAAGACAGCCATCAATAATGCAAATAAGCCTCTATTACATATCTTTTCTAAGTCCATATTTTCTTATGCCTATTAAGTGAAATTCAAGTATTTGACATTTTTTTCCCCCTGAAGCAAAAAGGGTAGATCATGTGAAAGTCTTTGAAGGAGTGGTTAAATGTGGCTACTTTTCACAATCAAAGTTAAGAACTCTTTAAGATTTTCTAGTAAGTATCCAGTTTCCAGTGATGTCCAAAAACATTGATTTTTAGAAAATCAGAAATGTAGCAGTATTAATTAGACAGTATTTTCATTGTTATTTGTATCTTGATTATATTATTCTAATATAATCTTCATAATTTAAAAAATTTTTAAATAACAATTCCATATAAACTTTGAATAATAAAACCTAAAGATACTGTAGAATCCTCTGTCTCAGAATATAACTAAAGTGGAATATTAAACTGTTTCTTGTGTAATTGACTCATTAGGTATACTAATAGAAAATAACTGGTCACATCTTATAAGGGCATGTTACTACTTTAAACTAAAACATCCCTGGAATTTTTAAGTGCATTTAGTTTTAATTTTAGATGAATTACTTTGAAATAAAAAAATACACTGTCGTTATTTTTGATAAAGAAGAAAGCCCATGTAAGTACTCCATTGATCAATGATTCCAAATCCATTTTGAGAATAAAACAATGGTAACTTTGCTTTTTATAAGAAAAACTAAAGGTACTCTTAAAATTGTTCTTAGAAATATGTTGAAATTTTAGGCATTATTTTTCTGAAAATAATTTATAATTATATTTAATTACTTTGAATTTTGCTAATCTAAATATCTCCCCACCCTTGTAGTGGATTCTTTTTCATGCAATGTGCCTTTCTCTCATACTGGTGAAAAATGGATTGCTTTTTAAAGTTATAATGCAGTTAAGACGAAACTCTGAAATCTTGAGTCAGGGTGGCATCGTAGAAAAAGCACATCATTTTTGCAGATATAGTCTTATTTTTTAATATTGGTTCTACTGTTTTATGAATTGGTTGGGGTGTACTTGGGGAGGGAGGGCTGGGGAAGCACTCTACCACTGAGCTTCTACCCTAGCCCACTAGTTTCTTAATCAGTAATATTTCCCAGGATGCACATGTTTGACAAAGATAAAATAAAATTTATGCTGTGAAGAAGGAAATGAACTAACATATATGAAATGTTTAGACCACGGTAGATCCTCAGTAAAATTAAATCTTGCTTTTTCAGCTTTAGAGTTGTGTTCCTCCTACTAAGTCATCCAAAGTTCCTAGGACACCTAAGCAGATTTGGTGACCAGTATCTACTCTCCATCCATTGTTCTGCCTTCATTTCCAGCTTACTTTCTTAAAAACCCTTTTATCCCTAAATTAGCATCACCAGTCCAGCCTGTATCATGTACAGTATTGGATAGATGGGACATTTGTATGTTACCTCAGCCTCTCACTTCTTTCTCCACACATTCACTTTCCCCTCTGTGCTGCTAAATTTACCATCAAAGAGACTAATGACTGCTCCTTTCTCAAATAATGCCACTGAGGTAAGAACATCCTTGAAGGATGAGGCGAAGATAGACACTACATCTTTTAAAACAAATTCTAAAAGGCCCCTGAATTAATTCCAAAGGCCTGATTTGATTCATAGGCCAGGAGGGATGAGAATTTCTCAACTCCAGTTGAAGTCATAGTATTCAGAGTTACAGTATTTTACTTGCACTGTTTGAGTACTGTGACGTGTACTTTGGCAGTATTGGTTAAAACATTTAACACTGATCCTTTTAAGTTTTAGCTTAACTTTGTTTTTTCCACTTAAGTGTTTTAGATAAGTCATGACAATCTTTTCAGTCTCTTAAAATTCACAGCAACAATGTTGATTCATTCAGTACTTGATATGTTTTTCAGAAGAGGGGAATTTCAAGTGATTTTTTTCATTTGCTATAGAAATGTGTTTTAAATCAAAATAGTTCACTAGAATAATGAAAATTGAGAGATCACTAGTTTTTATTACATAACTTCAAACCCATGAATAATGTTAATTGGCATGGAAAACAATCATGATATATAGTTTTACATAACATTATAATATAGAGCTACATATCTAAACATTGTTAAATATATTTTTTCACACGTGTGAAACCTGAAGGTCTATCCCTGCAAAATGTTAACAGTTTTATTACAAGGTAAAGGAATTAGAGATCATTTTATTCTTTATATACACTCTAGCATTTGTCAAATTTTTCTGTAATAAGCATGAGTTAATTAAAATTGAAAGACAATCAGTAAAGATTATTTGGGGAGTGAAAATTTAAGTAAATTAAAACATTTTAAAATAAACTTTTTATGAAAAAGGACCTTGTTTTGGTATATGACATTATTTATAAGATGGCTTTGTTTTCAAAACATACACATATCTGTCCTTATTTTCCTCCAAACCTTTTTAAGCATTCTTGCATCTCTTTTCTGTAGCACTTTCCTTTTTCACCCAACTGTTATATCCTTCTCTTTCATCCTGCCTCCCTAGCCAGGCTTCTGTATTCTTGTCTGTATTCCTGTCCATACTTTTCTCTGAATTCCATTTTCAACATATTCTACTTAGTATTGTCACATTCTTCAAACATGTTCCAGCTGTGTGTTATATTGTAAAGAATTCAAAGGATCTAAAACAATATAGTATGTAGTGTTCACAATTAATGATGATGCATGCTGTGCTATAGGTTTGTTTGCATTTCTGACTGGCACCAACTGCAAAGGAATTTCAGGCATCAGGGATAGGCCCATGTGGGAGATATTTTGGGAAAGTCCACACCACAGAGATAGTTGGTTGCTATGCCTAAATGCCAGATCTGTTCACAATCATTGTCTCCTTGGTTGTCTGTGGTAAATGATTTAAGGTAAGTAAAATTTTAAAATATTGTAAAGTTTAAAGAAATATTACTACAAAAGCATTTTATAACTAGGAATATAGTATGTATTTGTAAGCTTTCTGATAGTAAAGATAGAATCATTTCACTGTCAAAAAATAAATGCTTCCTCCTCTTTTTCTATAAAGATAGTATTACCTTATTGTATGCGTGGTTGCTTCAAGGAAACCCCCCCATCTCAGTAAGTACTAGATTTGTAATTTTCCTAAAAATATCACTGGTACATTTATATTACGTTATATTTGCTTTCTTTCTTGTATTAGAAGGTAGCTGTCCTTCATACCTCAGAATAGATCACCTACATAAAACTTGACTCTCCTTGAAAATACATATTGATATATGTTCAGGAAAGTTTTATGATGTTCTCTAAGTTGATTGGCAAGTCAGGCTATTTGTCGTTTTCATAATCCTGCAGGTTCAGGAAGAAGTATCAAACTACTAGTTTCACAAATATAAATAAATCCGTTCATATATTTATATATGGTTGTGTCTTTTCCTAAATACAGAAAACAGTTTTCCCATCTAACTATGAATTAAATTTGTTATCTAGGTTATTAGTTTGTTATGCAACAGGTTACTGAAAAGCATTACTATATATAATTGTGAACTCTCTTGCTTTAAGTAGATAATTTTATTATAGAATGGTATTATATTGAGTTATTAAAATTTGTTTTTTTTTTAAAATCTGGTTACTTTATGTCATCATCAAGATTCACTATTCTGTGAAAGTTTAGCTAATGGCCCATTTTTTTTTCCTAATATACTTGTGGGAAAATATCCCAGATTCCAGTTTGTTTTAAACATATCCATATCTGCATAATGCTTGAATCAAGACTTATTGTTTCACTTGTGTTACTAGCTTCCTGTTTGCCTGACTAGTTTCAGTTTCATATTTCATCAAATTTCAAACGAAGAAATTGCTTTAAAAAGGCTTTCCTGATTTCTACTATTATATAGTTGGTCCTATTTTCGTTTTACCATGGGATCTTGCTGTTAACAGAATTTTCTCTGTATATTTAAATGTACAGATTATTTGTATTATATCTATTCCATTATAAAGACAGTTATGACTCAAGATGAAAGCTTTGCATTATATACTGACTCCAGTAAGTTCTAATAATTTAATAATTTACAGTCAAACCAAAATGTATTAAAATATCATTGTCAATAATAAATATTCAATGTTGAAATGGTTATTAATTTGCTCTGAAAAGAATATAAGTGTCTTAGATTTTTGTATTTTTATATAACAGTTATAAGGAAGCACAATAATAAAAGTTAAAGGACAACCTTTAAATAAAACTTTTGCTAATAATCTTACAGCAAATTTATTTTTGGTTGCTTTCTTTATATTTTGATTATTTAACAGGTTTTGTTTGTGGTACTGGGGATTGAACCTAGGAACACTCTGCCTCTAATCAATGTTGCCAGCATGTGTTTTTTTTTTTTTTTTTTTTTTTTTTTTTTTTTTTTTTTTTTTTTTTTTTGGAGACAGAGCCTCACAAAGTTGCTCAGGCTGGCCTCAGACAGACTTGAAGTTGTCCTACCTCAGTTTCCTGAGTAGCTGGGGTCACAGGTGTGTGCCACAATGCCTGGCAACAGTAATTTTCAGTACTTTAGTATTTTAACGTAGCTAGATAGGCAAGATTTTAGGTTTTGAAAACCACTCCATCTTCCCTTCTTCAGCAACAATTCTTTAAATAGCCTGCTAAAAAAAAAGTTTCCAAAACTCTGAAATACATAAATGAAGTATAAGTAGTAGGATAAGTATATACTATGCTTTGAACCCTACTTTTGAGAACTATAAAAGCAGTTATTAAATACTAAGATGTTATTCACAGATATATTGAATTTCACTTATCAGTGTTGCAGAAAAGCCCTATCATTTTCTAAAGGAAAATTGCTAAGGCATTTATTTAAATAATTCTGTAGAATTAAAGCATTTTCCCTGGTTATAGAAATTGTGTATAATTTACATATGACTTTTTTCTTATGTGTTTATATATGTTCTGAATTAGATTAACACATTATTTCTTGCACCAGAGCATATTTATAGTTTTATGTATTGCCAGGAGCTATGTTAGTTAACTAAACCCATGTAAATAGTTTTTAAAAATATATAATTAATTTGGTAAAAAGTTCCTTGTGCAAGAAGCTATGTATACTTTACCTATTGATGATAGTATCTTCTATTAATTTTTCATAAGAGGCAAAACCCTACTGTGTATACTTTATAATTTTGTATTAACTGACCAAATTCTTGTAACTTGAAAGCATTTTTTTCATTGAAGAGTTTGAGTTTTAGGATTTCCAAGAGTTAACATATTACGCCCTTTTGCCTCTTCTGGAGCCAGATAAGACATATAAAAGTCATATATTGAAGTCAAAATATCAGTTTTTTTACTGAATAAGAACTGGTTTGAAGGAGATGACTGTGGTATGCAACTCCAGTGTTCTTCATAATACATAACCTCTAAATTTATGTGTTTATAAAGACAGTGCAAGAGTACTGCTGGCTGCTCCTTAGCACAAGTCAGAAAACATTAATACGAAACTTCTTTGCAAATATGTAAATATGCTGAACAAAGTTCATTTGCTTAGCTTTCTTTCAAGCAGCTTCTCTTAAAGGTAGGCCTGATAGAGAAATCAAGAATGCGTCATCTTAATTAATGTTCTTCCTTGTAGAAACTTTTTAAGCAAGGTAAATAAAGTTCAACCTCATCATGAGTAGTGTTTTAAATAGTTTATAATGAAACTATCTTTTAAATTTTAAATGAATATCAACTCTTAAATATATACATACATGTACATACATATTTAACATAAGTGTTTACAGTTGTCCCTCAGAATCTCTGGGTGTTTGGTTCTTGGGTACCAGAATGTGTAGTGTCTCAAGTGCCTTATATAAATTGTTTTATTTGCATATGATCTATACATGTCCTCCTTAACAATGAAAATGGTATGCAGTTATTCTGTATTACTTAGGGAATAGTGATGTTAAAATATACATTCTCGTTTTACAAATATTTTTCATATGCAATTTAGTTTAATCTGTGGATGTGGAACCCATGGATCTGGACGGCCACTGTGTATATATTATAGTCTTTGAAAATAGAATTTCTCTAAAGAACATTCTTCGCCCATTGTGTGCTATCAGTCCCTGTCTCAAATAGTTACATGTTTTGAAATACACTTTTATTTTTTTGGTGTTAGGAATGGAACCCAGGGCTTCCTTCACACTAAGTATAACCTACCACTGAGTTCTACACATAGCCCTGGAGTTTTCTTTGTTTCTTTTCTTTCTTTCTTTCTTTCTTTTTCTTTTTCTTTTTTTTTTTAGAGAGAGAGAGGGACAGTGAGAGAGACAGAAAAAGAAATCAGTTTTATTTAGCTTTTCATCTGGTATTATTTGTTCCAACACTTCATTGTGTACATGGTGCTGTGGTATGAACCCATGTCCTCATGCATGCCAGGCAAGTGCCATAACTGCTGAGCCACTGCTCCAGCCCTCACCATTGCTTCTTTGAATGTTGAAAATAGCCACTGCTGTTGCCTGTGATATTAGCTAAATACTAATCCACATGTATTGTAACAAAATTGTTAGAGAAACGAAAATTACTGATTTCTTTTGTCCTTGCTTCCCTTTTTCTGTAAATAAAAATGTGGTATTTCTCTTACATGCTGTCAAGAGTTCTAACATCAGGTGCACAAACAAAATTATATTCGAATTGTGGTGTACACCTGTAGTTACAGCTATTCAGGAGGCTAAGGCAGGAGAATCACAAACTTGAAGCCAGCCTGGACAACTCAAACCCCCATCTTAAAATAAAAAAATTAAGGGCTGGGCATGCATGCAGTTCAGTGGTAGGTTAACCCCAGAAACAGCCTCGGTACCCAGTATCACCAAAACAATATATACATACATATATATACTAATTAGAAATGCTGAGTTATTACCACCTCATATACTAAGTACTTTGTGAAATACTTAAATATGGATTAAGGTCCCCATAAAACTAAGCTTAGATAAAAACTGATTTTTTCAGTCTATCTTGCAAATGATAAAATTAACATATATATAGCAAAGTTAAGAAATGTAGATTAGGAATAAAATCCAAGATTACTTAACATTCTTAACATACAAATTATTTAGTATCAGCATAGTGGGACCAGGAGTTCTTTAAGCATCTCCAGTAAATTGTAAATTTTTTTTTGTTTTAAGAGACAAGGACAGTGAGAAAGAGACAGAATCAATTTTTATTGAGTTTTTTTCACATGGCCTTCATTGCTCCGACACTTTGTTGCGTACGTGGGTGCTGAGGTTTGAACCCATGTACTTGCTCATGCCAGGCAAGTGCTGTAACTATCTAGGCTCCGCTCTAGCCCTTGTACATATTCTTAATACCTGTCAAAAAACACTTGAAATATCAGTATAAAAATCTCATTGTATCATTGTCCAAAAGAGTATTTCAAAGCTCTTACCCAATTATAGTTTTTTTAAAAATGAAATTAATGCTATCATGCTAACATTTTTAGTTATTTTTCCTTTTCTGAAGAATTTTATATTCATTTGTCATTGTGTGTTCTAATGCCAACTTTCAGTGTTCAAGTCAGAAAAAAAATATTTAAAATCACATTTTGAGAAGATAACTTTAAAAATCACATTTTGAGATAACTTTTTGAAAAACTATTTTCTGTGATGTGTAAGTAAATTTAACATTGATATGTTTACTGTTAAACCTTACATGTTTTTGGTTCATTGTATGTTTAATAATTGTTTTAGTTTTTATTTTAGCAGTCAAGAAAAAAATCGCTTCTGTGAAGAATGTGTTTAACATATGTTATCATCTGTGTTTGTATATTAGATGGAAGATGGTGCCCCAAAGCATATTATCCAGATGACAGGATTTAAGATGGAAGAGAAGGAAGCTCTAGGCAAATTGCTTTTAAAACTAGATTGCACTTTTATTAAGAGTGAAGTAAGTACAGAACCTTATAAAATGTTGAAAGTATAGTTAAAAATATAATTAAAATACTTAAAAATGAAAGATTGCCCTCTTGATATTGTAGGACTAGATATCAAGGATATTTTACTTTAGTAATATTTCTTCATGTGAATTTTTTCTTGTAGAAATACAAAAATTGTACCCATCTTATAGCTGAACGCCTGTGTAAGAGTGAAAAATTTTTAGCAGCTTGTGCAGCAGGTAAGTGAATTACTTTCTCCAACCCTTGAAAAATCGCGTTAAACAAAAGTATCTTAGTCTCTTGAAAGATAACATGTTTATTATATCAAATATAAATGTTTTTTCCCTGACATCTTTCTGAAAGTATTTCTTTGACATAAATTTATTATCCTTCTGAGTAAAATTTTGTAATACATGAAAAATGTATTAAATGGTCACAGATATTAACTTCAGCTGAGATTTAGTAGAAGTGTTTATTTAAGGAAAAAAAATGCTTTAACAAAAAGATTGGCACAAAATAACCAAAGCTTAGGCTTTTGTTGAAGTCTCACCTGTTTTCAGTCAAGTTTTTTATCTTTTATCTATCATTGGAAATAATAATCATTGTTTATGTTCTCCTGCTGCATCCCCTCCTATCTATGCTATGAGACCACATTCATTCTAATTGTCTAAAACACCAAATTCTCTAAATCCAGATTATGATTTAGTCTTTTTCTAAAACACTAATACTATAAACCCAAATTACGACTCAGTCTTTCTCTCTGTCTCTTTGTCAACACTGATATTCCTATAGTTGTTTCTACCATGAGTGACTTGGCATATCATTAATATCCTGATTGTACACCCCCTGCACCAAAATAAGGTATATGTAATTCAGGAGAATTTGTCATTTCTTAAAGATTAACATGCCAGAGGATTAACTTACACTTGAATTCATTATTAGCTCCACAAATGAAAGCATGCATTTTAAAAGTGCATTGAGGGTCTGGAAGGGTAGCTCAGCAGTTGCAGTGCTTGCTTGGCATGCGGAAGGACTTGGGTTCATACCCCAGCACCGCATACACAATGAAGTGTCCGAGCAAGGAAAGCCACATGAAAAACTAAATAAAATTAATTCTCTCTCTCTAACTGTCCCTCTTTCTGTCTTAAAAAAGATTAAAAAAAAATTGATGCTCAGATAAAGCAACTACAGAATCTTGTTAAATGCATGGAAAAATCTGTAGCTGAATAAATTTGTTTGGCAAAGTGTAACAATATATGAATGTTATTAGAGAATTTTAGCAAAGGAAGAAGAATATAAATCTTACCTCAAAGTGAATAATATCAGTAATAATAATTCAGATAATATATATTATTGATATTAAAGCTTTAGATGTATGCTTCATTTAGTAACATTTATAGTTGTCACTGAAAAGATTACATACAATGTTCAGTAATGTTATAGGCCTCACTCTGAAAAATTTAGAAAAACAGTGATAATTTTGACAGTGTAGCATAAGAATCTCAACTTGAAAAAGGTTAACTTATTTGAAATTTGATCTTTATTAGATCACAAAATTCTTCTATGATGAACAGTTCATTTCCTTTCTAGGAAAGTGGGTACTGACTAAGGACTACATAATTCATAGTGCCAAAAGTGGCAGATGGCTTGATGAAACAACTTATGAATGGGGATATAAAATTGAAAAAGACTCCCATTATTCACCTCAAATGCAATCTGCACCTAAAAGATGGCGTGAAGAACTGAAACGCACTGGTGCTCCAGGAGCATTCCACAGATGGAAAGTTGTCCTCCTTGTTAGAGCGGATAAACGAAGTGATTCTCTTGTAAGGTAGGATCTCATGAAAGCTAAAGCAATGAAAGAGAAAACAATTTTGGTTTTTATTTTTTACTTTTTTCAGTTATCAATTTAAAGTAAAACTGTAAACTATGATAATTTACTTTTTTTTATCTCCTAGGTAAGCCATTCTGCATGTTTAAGTATATGTCTCTAATAGAACAAAGTCTATTTAGTGATATTGCTTCAATTTATAGACCTCTTTTATTTTGCATGTTATTTATTTGGCCAACTCAAGCAAAATTTAGAAGAAAACAATAATTAGAAGATTGTTGGTTTTATTTTTGAAGCTCTTAGATTTTTGCTAGTAATGTATTACCAGAAAGACTCTTTGTAAGTTTATGTAATACTGTCTTTATGGTTTATACTGTTTCTATAATTTTATTTTCTCTTTTACATATTTTTAGAAGTCTTCCTATTGGGTAAACTGTATTCTGAGTCTGCTACTACTCTTTTTTGGGGAGGGGTAGTTTTATTGTCTCCTTTATTGAAATGTAAATTATGGACAATGAAATGCACCCATTGTACTATTCAAAGCGTACATTTTGCTAAGTTGGTTAAAAACTTACCCATGTTGCCCTCACTATATCCAGATCTGTAGCATTTACAATCATCTTATAATGTTATTTTGTGTCCTTGTACATTTAATTCTGGACCACCAATACTGGGCAACCACTGGTTTCCTTCTTGTCATTGTAGATTAGATTTGTCACTTTTTAGAGGTTCATATATTTGGGGTGATATTGAATAAACACCTTCATTTTAGCTTTATTTACCGAGGACCATATTATATTGTCGCAAGACCAACATTAACTCTTTTGTTGCCAAGGAGTATTCCACTCTGTGGACATATCAAGTCTGTTTATTCAACTATTGATGGACACTTGGTATATTTTTTTATTGTTGTTAGTATGAGTAAAGCTACTTTGGTAGTGATTTATAGATAATGTAGTATTGATAGAAGAGCAACAGAAAACCACATATAAGGAAACTAAATGTGCTGGGGAGAATTGTCTTACCCAATGTTATGCCTCCAAGCTGGAGGCAACCTGCATCTAATGACTGACTAGTTTTTGTTGAGATTTGAAGGCCTAATCTCTGTAGTAGTAGGGACAATTCAGAGGGCTACTCCAGCTCTAATGCACGCTGGGGAATGAGCTGAGGCTTTCCTTATAATTACATCACATATCACTTGATACCTCTGTCCATTCCTACTTCTTTTATTCCCTTCCCCTCTGAAGCTGTTGATCTGAAAAAAACAAAACAAAAATCAAGTTGCTTTAAACATTTAAGTACAGATATTCCTATAGACATGTTTTCATTTCTCTTCGGAAATACCTGAGAATGAAATTGCTAGCTCAGATGACAGTTGCATAGTGAACATTATAAGAAAATGCCAAAACTGTTTTCCAAAGTAATTGTGCCATTTTATATTCCCAATAATGGCAGAAGAGAGTTCCATTTGTTCTTCATTTACTTTGGCACTACAGTCAAAAAACAGTTGATCAGAAAGCTTAGCAACACATCATCTAGGGCAACCATAGATATGCAGCATGGGGGAAGGGATAAGTAAAGGGAGGAGAGGACAGGGAGGGATCTAGGAGACAGTCAACAATGTAGCATACTCTTTGTCCCCCTGAGAATCCAAATAATACTTTCGCAATCATTTAATTCTGGAAAATTCACAGTCTAAGCATTTATGTTGATTGTAGGGGTAAAATAGATGAATCTAGAGACAGGTGTGGGTGATATGGGGGTAATTCTGGTTCAAGAACAAATGCATATCATATTTTTACTTTATATGCATTTATGATTGTACAATAACTCAACTCCTTAATAAAAAATTAACAAAAAAAAGCAGTTGACAATGTACATATGGTCTATTTCTGGACTTAGCTATTCCATTATATTGATCTGTAGGTCGATGTTACACCATCTCCTTACTGTTTTGATTATTGGTACTTGATAGTGAATCATGATATCAGGTAGTATGAGTCCTTCAGCTTTGTCTTTTCAAAGACTGTTTTGGTGATTATGAATTATTTGAATTGCCATTTGTTATTTTGGAATCAGCTAGTTAGTCTCTATGAAAAAAGAAAAAAGCTAGCTGGAGTTTTATTGGGATTGTGTTTTAACAACAGTGTTCACTTTGGGGGGAGAACTGTGTTCTTAACAATTTTGAATCATCTTAATAGTGGACTATATTTTCTGCCATTAATGTTTTATAGTTTCATTTTATTAATCTTGCACATATTTTTAAATTTATTCCTCATTAGTTTATGTTTTGGGAAATCATGGTAAGTAGATTTCTCTGAAAGTTTCTATCAGCATCTATCGAGATAATTGGCTTTTATCTTTTAGTCTGTTCATATGTAAATTATACTGATTGAATCTTAAATGTTAAACCAAACCTGTATTCTTGAAATACAGTATATTTCATTGTGATGTATTATTCCATTTTAATGTATTACTAATTCACCATTTCTGTTCATTATTTTACTAGACATGTTAGTAGACCAGTGCAATAAGCAAAAACAAAAAGCAAAATTTTACTGAAAATAAGTTATTAAAATTAATTAGTGAAATTGGGAAGATCACAAAATAACAGATCATTATATAAAAATTAATCGTATTCTTACATGTTAGCAAAGAACAATTGGAAATTGAAATTTATTATGTATTTTAGTTGTTAGCTTTTGTTATTTTGTTGATTTTTGTACTTGTTTTTTTTAGAAAATGGTTTTATTGAGATATAATTAACATGCTATTTAGCCATTCAATTTAGTTATAATTCAGTAGTTCTTAGTATGATCACAGAGTTGTATAACCATCAACACAATTAATATTAGAACATTATTATCACATGAAAATGAAGTTCCATGACCATTAGTAGTCGTTCATTCCTTATCTGCTCTACCTGTCCCCCTGCCAATACTCTCTTACCACCTGGAACTACTTATCCAGTCTTTGTCTTTGTCTACTTTGGGCAGTTTTAAAAAATATCCTGCTGGACACTGTGGCACATGCCTATAATCCCAGCCACTTGGGAGTCTGAGGCAGGAGGATTGCAAATTTAAATCCGAACTCAACAATTTAGCAAGACCATGAGCAACTTAGTGAGACCCTGTCTCAATAAAAAATAAAAAGTACTGGGGCTGTAGCTCACTGGTTAAGCACACCTGGATTCAATCTCTGGTACCAAAATTTTATATATATGCTTCTTATTTAACTATAATTTTAAATCCTTTCACTAACATCTCCCTATCCCTTTTCTACCTCCCTGACAACCCAAATCTCTGGTAACTATCATTTTACTTTTATTTCTGTGAGATCAATTCTTTTTAGATTTCACATAGCAGTGAAATCATGCAGTAGTTGTCTGTATAATTGGCTTACTTTATTTCACATAATATTCTCTAGTTTCATCCATGTTGTCACAAATGACAAGGTTTCATTCTTTTTAACGGCTAAGCAGTACATTGTATGTGTGTGATATTTTCTTTGTTCATCAGTTGATTCCATATCTTGACTATTATGAATAGTGCTATAATTAACATGGGAAGGCAGCTCTCTCTTCTACATACTGATTTCGTGTCCTATGGATATATATCCAATAGATTGATGGATCATATGGTAGTTCTGTTTTTAATATTTTAATATCTCCATGCTCTTTTCCACAGTGGCTATACTATATATTCTGCTCAACATTGTGTAAAAGCTCCCTCTTCACTAGCACTTTATTTTATTTTAAGATAGAAGAGACTGTTAGATACTCAGTTTTATTTAGCTTTTCATGTGGCTTTTGTTGCTCTGACAATTTCTTGTGTACATGATGCTGGGATTTGCCAGGCAAGTGCTATAACTGCTGAGCTACTGCTTCAGCCCCCTTATTTTCTTTTTGATAATAGCAATTATAACAGGTGTTAGGTGACATGTCATTGAGGTTTTGAATGGCATTTCTCTCATGATTAGTGGTGTCAGGCATTTTTTTTTGCATACCTGTTAGCCATTTGTGTGTCTGTGGAGAAATGCCTGTTTAGGTCATTGGTCTGTTTTTAATGTGTTATTTGCTTTCTTGCTATTGAGTTGTTTGAATTCCTTGTAAATTCTAGAATTAATCACTTACCAGAAGTATAACTTGAAAATCTCTTCTCCTGTTCTGTATGTTGTCTGGTGAAGTATTAGTTTGATGGAATCTTCCTTGTCTGTTTTTACTTTTGTTTCTTGTACTTTTGAAGGCATATCAAGAGAATCTTTGCTCAGACCAACATCAAGTGTTTCCTCTGTTTTCTTCTAGTAGTTTTGATTTAACATTTTGGTCTTTGATCTATTTTCAGTTGATTTTTGTATATGGCATAAGATAAGGATATCAGTTTTTCCTAATATTGAAGAGATGTATTTTATTAGCAGTTTGTTGAAAATCAGTTGGCTATAATGCATGGATTTACTTCTGAGCTCTGTGTTGTGTTCTGTTCGTCTGTTTTCATGCCAGTGGTATGCTGTTTTTGATACTATGCTTTTGTAGTATATTTTCAAGTCAAGTAGTGTGATGCTTTCAGGTTTGTTCTCTTGTACTCAAGATTGCTTCGACTATTCAGGGTGTGTGTGTGTGTCCATGTACATATGAGGATTTTTTAAATCTATTTTGGTGAAGAATGTCATTGTATTTTGATAGGCATTTCATTGAATCTGTAGAGTATTTTGGGTACTAAGAACATTTTAATAATATGCTTCCAGTCCAGGAACATAGCATATCTTTTCATTTATTTTTATTCTCTTTAATTTCTTTCATCAATATTTTATAGTTTTCATAGAAAAGAGATTCCACCTCCTTGGTTAAATTATTTTATTTGTTATATCTTTATAAATAAGATCGATTTCTTGGTTTCATTTTCAGCTAGCTCATGGTAACATATAGAAACACTACTGATTTTTATGTTAATTTTTATTATATCTTAATTTTTTAAAATTTGTTTACTGATTCTGATAGTTTTTTTTTTTTTAAGAGAGAAAGTGAGAGAGAATGAGTTTTATTTAGTTTTCCATGTGGCTTTTGTTGCTCCAAAATTCATTGTGTATGTGTTGCTGGGGTTTGAACTCACCTCCTCATACATGCCAGGCAAGCACTGTAATCGCTGAGCCACTGCTCCAGCCTCCCTGATGGCTTCTTGATACGCATTTGGGGTTTTCTGTTTGTAAGGTCATGTCATTTGCTAACAGAACAATTTGCCTGCTTTCCAGTTTGGATGCTTTTTGTTTATCTCTGTTGCCTAATTGATCTGGCCAAGACTTTCAGAACCATGTTGAATATAAGTGGTGAAAGTGGGCATACTTGTCTTACTCCAGATCATAGAAGGAAAGTTTTCACGCTTTCCCTGTATAGTGTTAGCTCTGGTGTTTGTCCTACATGGTCTTTATTGTGTTGGTGTATGCACCTTCTATACCCTGTTTATTGAGAATTTTTATTATGAAGGATGTTGAATATTTTCTGATATTTTTTCTGTATCTATAGAAATGATATGATCTTTGTTCTTTATTCCATTAATGTCATATATCATGCTTATTGATTTGCATATGTTGAACCATCCTTGAATTCCTGGGATAAATGCCAGTTAGTTGTGGTGAATAATTTTTTTAAAATTTTTTATTAGATGAATATGGAGTTACAATTGAGGGGGGAACATTATGAAACATTCAAGAACAAATGTATATATACTTAGTTATCCAGGGCTAATGCCATGTCATGGATGCCCAGCTTGGGTTCCCCATGTTGCTGTTTCCCCAGAAGAACCCCTGAGTTAAATGGATATCTCGTCGAGGTCAGAGATCTTCTTCTGAGATGATTCCCTCATATTCCCATCCTCCAGTCTCCTAGATATTCTTCCTAAGCCCTCCCCCCACCACCCTGTCCCCTACCCTATGCCTCCAAGTAACCTAGGGAGTCATCTCCCTGTTGCATTAAGAATCATACAATTTGAAGTTATTATTCCCTTAGCCATCTAACGTACTGCTTCCCGATGTATTCTAGCTTCCACAGATAAGAGAAACCATTCAGCCCTTGAGTCTCTGAGATTGGGATACTTTACTTAGCATCTTTCTTTCCATCTCCATCCATTTGATTTCAGAAGCCATAATATCGTCTTCTCTAATGGCTGAGTAGTATTCCATTGTATATATGTACCAAAGTTTTTGTGTCCACTCTTCAAGTGAGGGGCATCTGGGTTGGTTCCATAATCTAGCTATAGTTAATTGAGCTGCTATAGACATTGATGAAGACACATCACTGTAATATGCTGATTCTAACTCTTTTGGGAAAATATCCAGGAGTGGGATAACTGGGTCATAAGGTGGATCCATCCTTAATTTTTTGAGGATTCTCCACACTGCTTTCCATAGTGGCTGAACCAGTTTGCAGTCCCACCAGCAGTGTGACAGTGTTCCTCTTTTCCCACAACCCCTCCAGCATCTGTTGTTGTTTGAATTTTTCATTTTTGCCACTCTAACAGGAGTGAGGTGGTATCTCATTAAAGTTTTGATTTGCATTTCCCTTATAGCTAATGATGTAGAGCATTTTCTCATGTATTTATGGGCTTTCTGGACTTTTCTCTGGTGAGAAGTTTCTTTTTAGATCCGTAGCCCATTTATTAATTGGATTTTTTGTTATTTTGGTATTTAGTTTCTTTAGTTCTTCGTATATTCTGAATATTAGCCCTCTGTCCAAGGTGTAGCAGGCAAAGGTTTTCTCCCATTCTGTAGGTTCTCTCTTGATGCTCTTGACTAGATCTTTAGCTGTGCAGAAACATTTTAGTTTAATTGCATCCCATTCATTTACTCTTGACATTACTGCTTGAGCCATGGGAGTTTTGTTAAGGAAGGCACTGCCGACTCCTATGTCCTGTTGTGTTGACCCTACTTCTTTTTCTAGTAAGTTTAAAGTTGTTGGCTTAATATCCAGGTCTTTGACCCATTTTG
>PVKS010033024.1:0-22089 GCA_004027875.1 Aplodontia rufa | reverse complement strand
TACTATACCTGTGAAGGGATAGTCAATCAATTTTCTCAATTGTTGACAAAATCAATACAATAACAGCTTTTTTCTTTTCTTTCCTTTTTTCTTTTTCTTTTTTTTTTTTTTTTTTTTTTTTTTTTTGGCTGCAGTCTAAAGATCAGATTTCATTCCAATTAAGAGTTCTTGGAGGGGCTGGAGTGGTAGCAGTTGGAGCACTTGCCTGGCATGCACAAGGACCAGGGTTCAAATCCGTCACCACAACATACAAAACTAAGTGTCAGAGAAACAAAGGTCAGATGAAAAAAACTAAAGTTGATTCTCTCTTTATCTCTCTCCAAACAAGCAAACAAACAAACAAGCAAACAACAAAAAAAGAATTATTGGAATGGTTTGTGAAACAGAACATGACAATTTTGTCTGTCTGTATTATACAACATTGAAATGTAGTTGAAATTGAGTTGATCTCATAGAAGGCTTTAAGAAGTAAAAAACAGTTGTTAAAATTTCTAGTCAGAAAACTTATACATGCACATATATTTTTGCAATTGAATGGATATTATGGTTGCAAAAACATAACAATTTCATATTTCTGGTCTTTATAACTTATTCTAAGATATAAGTGGCATCTATTCTGTACTGAAATAAATTGACATTTTTTTCTTACTAGAGAAAGTTATTTCACATATATTTTAAGATATAGGTAGTATCTGTCCAGTACTAAAATAAATCAATGCATTTTTGAATTTTTATTCAATTTGAAAAACAAGTATAAATCTTTACAATTGATTTCTGAACTAAAACTTTTTAAATGAAAAGTTATCAATTATAAGCAGTAACAGGGATAAAACTGTAGGTGTCTTTATATTCCAGCATATAAGCTTAGGTTGAGCATTCTTACTGTCATGTCACTGCTCTTCCCTGTAACCTTGATAGAACGGCCCTATAAATATCTCCTGGGGTGAAAAGTAATTTAATCTGTGGATCTGTATATTACCTCCTCATGAACATCCTATCAATTGTGCCAGAGTGCTTTCATGATATTCACTGAACTGAGACCATCAAACCTATTTCACTGAGGATTGTTAGACAAGAATTTTTGGTTTCAACTCTGTCATTAAATTTTGCTAAAAGGTTATACATGGAAAAAAAGTTAAGTTCATGATTTGATTTCAAAAGATTCTCTGGTTATAGGTCTGGGTTACTCCTGGAAACTGGAGTATTCTTTTGTTCTTATTTTGATGCTGACCCAATTAGGACCCATGTTACAGTTTACAATCATAGAATTCTTACCACTTCTGGAACGAGCTTGGAACTCAATGTGCTTTCAGAACATAGCCCACTTTCTAATCACCAAGATAGTTGATAATGCAGAAGTCATATTGTTTGTATCAAAACAGTCTCAAGCAGAATAACACCTTAGTTGCATAATTTTAGCTGAGGACTAGCTGGAGGTCTCTCAAAATCCTGTTTGGAACCCCTTGTGGCCAGTTCTCATATACCTTCTTTTCTCCTCATTCATTGAGAGGATCCTCAGTTAAAAATTGTTTATAGCTCTCAGAAGATTTGAGTTCATTAAGAGGTGGTCTGAATAGGGTATTGTGAAGTATAATGTGGAGAGGTACTCCAAGACAACATAATTAATAAAAACTTCCTTCCTTCCTTCCTCTTTCAGGAAGGGCCTTACACATGCTAGGCAAGCACTCTACCACTAAGCCACATCTGCAGGAATAAATTTCTTGATGCCTGTTTATTAAATAGCTTTATTAGACAGAGGCATTTGATAAGGCATTTGTTGGATAAGCCCAAGGCTCTTTTCTACTCACTACAGTGTAACTTTGAGCCATTCGTTTAACCTCTCTGACCTCTATATTTGTGTTTGTCAAATGCAGATGGCAGTCTCTGTTCTATTTCAAGGGTTGTTAAGATAAAATATGATTATAAGTGTGATAAGTAACTTTTTAAAGTTAAAAGAGCCCTACATATGTATACATAGGGTACTCAGTCTCAGAATATTCTGCTTTGATATGTTTTTCTCCAATTTTTATGTAATATACATATTATGTTTAGATAGGAATTATGTTTCAGAAAGCAATTCTTTTTTTTTTTTTTAAAGAGAGAGGGACAGTGAGAGAGAGAGAATCAACTTTATTCAGTTTTTCATGTGACTTTCGTTGCTCCAACACTTTGTTGTTTACATGGTGCTGGGGTTCGAACTCGCATCCTCGCCCATGCCAGGCAAGCTCTGTAACCATTTAGCCACCACTCCAGCCCTCAGAAAGTAATTCATTATCAGATGGTATGTTGGGTGTATATTTATGTTGTACAGGAATTACATAGGGAGGATGAAGTAGTTGGAGCAGCTACTAAATCTTCACTATGTCTCTATTAAGTGTTCTGTTTCTGTTTATCTGAGCTGTTGGTAATCATTTGTATAAATAATGTTATAAATTACTCTGTATAACTCTGGCAAATATTTATTTAAAATACAAAATAGCTCAATTTTCTGTGATGAAAAGACTAATTAATTCAACCACAAAAATATCACTTAATCTTTAGTGGAAAAACTGGCTAGCTGTAAACCAAAACATTTGGTTTTATTGCAGAAGTGTCCAAGAGTGAAGTTAGCTCTAATATAAATGGCAATACTGTGGTAATAACATTACCCTCATTCTTGAGCTCTCTGTAAGTTTGTCATCTTTTACTACCAGCAGAGGGAGCCCTGAGAATTAAATCGTGTCAAAATGGCTTTGCTAATTCTTTTGTGTTTACATATTTAGCTCATAATAAGAAATAAAAGCCCATCACAGATTAATGGAAAGTCATCGTGCTTGGATTAGGTTGTATATTAGCAGTTGATTCTGGGCTACTAATTAAAATCAGCTTCAATAGAGCAGGAATATCTATAGTTTGCCTCTACCCACCCTAAGTATTAGCTGCAAACTTCCACAATCTAACAAAGTCCAATAATAATATAAAAATGCACACTTTATTCCACAGGACATCCAAAAGGAAACACCCAAAACATAAATCTATCAAATACACTGCAACAGTCTTATGAATTGCTCTCTTAACTGTTTTATATCCATATGAGAATTTGAAAACACATGTTGTATAATCAAACATAATTATTTAAAATTTCTAATTTGTTTTAATAGAACAGAATAGACTAAAGTAATATGAATTAAAAATAAATCATGATGTTACAGTATTTATTATTCAATGAAAACTTGTTTATAATATCTCGAGAAATAGAAGCTTTTCCAAACACCAAGAAAAATAGCCTCTTTACAGAGAGCACAACCTTGCTTTATTTCCCTTAATTACATACAACAGTGCCATGCAATGTTTGTGTATTTTTATGTACTTGTAACTAAAGAAATCTATTGACAATTAAGACTGCATAACTAAGAGCAGTTCACATTTTAACAAAGATATTTTAATATTAACATAACTAGTAACCTAATATTGAAAACACTCCTCTTGGCATGGAGAAATTTACAAGTATGCATCTTTGCTTATCTAGTACAGTTGGAAATCCAACAATGATTCTCTTCTTGATGTTAAGCAATTCACTTCCACAAACAGGCACCGTGCTAAGTACAGAGGTACAAATGTGCGTAAGATAGCATACATGCTCACAGTCAAGGCTGAGGCTGGGGAGCAGGCGCAGTGGCAACTCTGCTGGACTTCAAGATTATCGAAGGCAGGTGCCTCTCTAATCTTGGTAACTCCAAAACTCAGTACGTGTTTTGTATACACTTGGTGCTCAATACAAAAGTACTGAATTAATTAATTAACAATATGTAGGATGTATTAGTAAAGTGTCTTCTTGGAAAAGAAGTTGCTTTAATTTTCCTTCCACTTCAATCCTCCTCTCCCTAGTTCTCACAGCCTGTGGTTGGTTATGCTTTCCTTTTATATAGCATAGCTGCTGGGGCAGGTAATAATTGATGTTTGACAATTTGCTATGTCCTGGATTTTTTATTTGCTATTCTCTGTGCTGCTAAACTTGGAATACATGAGATGTACATAATAATTAGAGGAAACACAACAAAACAGCAATGCCAGGTCTTCTGCTAAGCCACCTACATCCATTATCTCATTTGACTCTTTAACTCCCATTATTCCTATTTTCAGGAGAGGGATCTTATGCACGGAAAAATAACTTGCTTCAGGTAACAGGGCTTATAAATGATAGAACTCAAATTTGAATCCAGGACTTCCTGCTCTAAGTGATTGTGCTATATTGTCTATTTAGGTTGCTTACAGATAATTGGAATTAGTAGTAGAAATACTTTCTTGGAAGAAGCGGTCTACTTCTTCCAAGAATATTATAAATAGATTATTTTTAATGTGTGAAATAAACTGAATCCTTAAAATTATTTTGTGAACACAGTAAAACGTTTAGTTAACAGAAGTACAAATAAATCAACAATTTATAAAGCTTTCTAAGCAACACGTTTCCTTTCAAACAAAGGAGTTTGATTTCTATAATCAGCAGAACACCTTAAAACGTATTTTCCGATGCTTACCAGACCCCCAAGGAATCCCCCGTCCTGGACTGCAGTGCAGTCTGCTGTGAATGCTTGGCAGCTTTGTTTTCCCGACTAGACTCATTAGCAGCGCCAGGTGGTAATAACTATCCAACTGATTCACACTAGTAAAAAAAAAAAAAATCTGCCTAAGGTCACCATGGACCCTTCCTCTATTCTCTGGTTTAACTCTGACCTGATATGCTTTTGGAAAATAATTATGCATGGCAGGAAGTTGCCATACAACAGAGAAGGACTGTTGTGTTCTGAGATTACATAGGATTTCCAATCAAATACTTTTTGTTGTGTGAAGAATAAATTGGAAAACGTGGTTTTCACCAGCATAGCACAGTAAGCACAGTGAAATCTATTTCTTGTCTTTTTCCTTTCCTGTTTGCTTCATCATTAAAGATCCAATAAAGAAAATTATTCTTCAACTTGGGGAATGTTAGCATTCAGCGCAATCATGTAGATCCAAGAAAAATGCAAACTCCTCCAGGGTCTGTCCAAGTTAGCTGGAGTTAAAGATGGATATTTTAATGCTAACTTTTCTTTCTTTCTTAGCACATAATACCTCGTTTTTCATTATGTAGAAGATTGGAGTAGTATGTGGAAGTAATTAGTACTTAGTTAACCATTTTCTACCTGGGAGAAATCTTTAGTTGCTTAAATTTTGTTTCTGTTTTATTTTTCATTAAAAGAAGAAGATAACAAGGGAAAATATAAATCAGGATATGTTTTAAGAAATAACTCTATAAAGATAGAGTCAAACTCCTAGACCTGCTTTCTCCAATATAGTGTGGTCATCACAGATGGCTAATGAGTACTTGAAATATGACTAGCTCAAGCAGAGACATGCTTACATGTAAAATACATACTAGATTTCAGGAACTAAATGTGGATAAAATAATATAAATATCATTAAAATTTTTTATAATTGCACATTGAAAAGATGATATTTGGGACATGGAGTTCAATAAAACACATTATTAAAATTAATTAACCTATTTCTCGTTACTTTTTAAAAATGTGTGGCTTCTAGAAAATTTTAAATTACATGTCTGACTCACATTATATTTCAGTCACACAGCACCGTGTTAGACTTTCACTTTGAGACATCATTCCTCTCTGGGAACCAACTGGCCACTAATAACAGCAAGACCGTTACTCAGAATTAAAACAATCCAAAACTCTTCTGAGAAGCATATTGGAAATACACACTAAAGGCTTAAAAGTGTCAAAACTCAGACTGGGGATGAAGATTAGTGGTAGAATGCTTGCCTAACGGGCACAAGGCCTAGGTACCGTCCCCAGCATAGCTAAAATCAAAACAAACAAACAAAAAACAGTATCAAAACTCTTTGACGTGAGAATTATAAAATCCTATGACCCAGCAATCCAATATCTAGGTTTTTCAATCCAAATTAAAAAACACATGTCCACACAGAAACTTGCTCATTTAGATATTCATAGCAGCATTATTCATAATAGCCAAAGTGTGGAAACAATCCAAATACCCAACAACTAACAAATGGATTTAAAAACCTTATTCTATTGTATGATATAGCCAGACGATGGAATACAATGTGGCTAGGAAAAGCAATGAAGTACTAATAAGTGAAAGAAACCAGTTACAAAAACTAATGTATAACACGGTTCCTTACATATGAAACTTCCAGAACAGGTACATTCATGCAGACAGAAAGTAGGCTATCAGTTGCCAAGGGCTGGTAGGAGAGGAGTGCTGGGTGAGGGACAGGGGACAGTAGCTACAGAGTACTGGGTTTCTTGATGGGGTAATGAAAATGTTCCAGGATTGACTGTGGTGATGGCCATACATAATTGTAAATATACTGAAAACCACTGAATCCTACACTTTACATGGGTGAATTATATGGTATGTGAACTTTATGCAAAGAAAATGTTAAAAAAAGGATTACATTTCTGGGAAATGTCCATTCATAACTTTGGTTAAGAATATTATCCTAAATAAATTAGAAAACTCTTTTTGCACAAGTTACACATTGCTACATTTTGTATTATAGTGAAAAATTGAAAACAACCCAAACGGTCAGGTACACGTGTGACCAAATAATTTATGGTATGGCTTCGTGATGGAATGCAGATGTAAAACAATGCATGTAAGCAAACTCTTGTAAGAGGTTATTGTAATATGAGAAAATTCCTGTGTTCTACAGTTACATGAAAAAAAATCCAGCTGTGATGTATACTGTTTGCCTAATACCATAATCATAAAAAAGCATGTAGAAAAAGCTAGAGGGAGATGCCGGTCGAAAAACACTAGTGTTTGAGTTGTGAGATATGTGAGAAATTTTTCTTTTCATACTTTGCTGTATTTTCCATAGTTTTTAAATAAATTTTTTTTAAAGAGAGAAAGAGAGAGGGACAGTGAGAGAGAAAAAGAAACAATTTTATTTAATTTTTCATGTAACTCTTGCTACCCCAACACTTCATTTTGTACATGATGCTGGGGTTTGAACTAGGGTCCTCATGCCTGCCAGGCAAGCACCACAACTGCTGAGCCACCACTCCAGCCCCTTAAATTAAAATATTTTATCAATAAGTCCTATTTTTTTTAAAAGTCCATTTTTACATTTTAATTTGCAAGAAAGGAGAGTAAACTGATACATTATTTTACAAAGTTCAAAATCAGAGTTGGACAAAGCAGAATTTCTGATATTTTCCATAAACTTTCAGTTAATAGAGCATTCAAATAGTTACCCTATCCCATTCATCAAGCGCCACTGTCCTTGGTACATAAACCTGAAGATAATTCACCCAATGAAGGTCATAATTAAATGAGTTGAAAAGGAAGGGCCAGGATTCTTGGCTGTTATTTTACTGTGTTGATTGAGACCATCAATTTCAAATTCTGCCAGCTATTTTCATCTTCTCTGAAATTTTCATTTCTTCTCGTTACCGACAGTCTGGAAAAAGGAAAGTTTCTTATTCCTTCCCAGTGGGAAACTTTGTGCCTGGGCTCGCTCTCTCTGCTGCTGATGTGTTAGAAATGTGCACATGTGTCCAAATTGCCCTGCTTTTCCAAAGCAACTTTTCCTGGACCCTGCTTCTCTCTCCCTCTTCAGGCTCTCATCTTCTTTCTCCTCCTCCTCATTTTCCAAGGTTTTCTTCCTCTCCTGGCAGTCTCAGTGGTATTGCTGTGACGCTAGTAAAATAGCTCTCCAGAATATTTACTATCTGCTCTCACCAAACCCAGTGACCTCTCTCTGCAGTGTCTGAAGCCGCATGCATGTCAGAGGCCCAGCACTCTCCCTTCCACTGGGGCCGTGGCCTCTGCCCTCTGTAACTCAGTTGCCTATTTAAGCTTTATCCAACCTCCAGGCCCACTGGTGACCCACTTGTTGTTAGAGCTTTCTTGGATTCTGGCAGACAAAATAACTGTCACTCTGGGGTATGTAGGTGCTGGGCAAGGGCAGGTCTTCTTCATCTCATTTCCCCTTATTAGAAACTTTTCCACACAGTAGACACTGTTTCCTGTGTGTTCCTGGTGTGGGAGGGGCTGACATGACCAGGACAGTGAGCTTTTTCAACTTCTTTTGGTGATATTCAGGAATTCTTCACAGCATTGGGAGATCAAATTCCTAAACTACAATTTTATGGAAAAAATCGGTCTAAACCAAGGCCAGTAACACTGAGACCAGCCGCACAGCTGGCCCACTACAAACACCGAATTAGACACTCGGGCCATCTGGGCCCCAAATCAAGTCACTTACCTTACCGTGATTATCCTGTGCTTCTATTGCCTAAAAGTTTCAGAACAGACTTTTTTGTATCCTCACTAAAGCCCTTTATGAGTTATAAAAGCAATCTACTATGGACTCTACTCTCTGTCCTTGTCTGTACGCTCAAGATTTTCCTTTCAAAGTAATTACATTACATTTATTACGTTAAATATTTCTTTTGCACCAGAAAGGGTGACTATCTGTTCTGGTCTGCCCAGGACTGAGAGCTTTCCTAGGGTACAGGACTTGTACTTAGAGTCTCAGGCAAACCAGGACAGTTGATCACCGTAATGCTCTGATAAGCACTTTAATATACCTTATTTCATCTTATTTAATCTAATAAGCACTTTGATATAACTTATATACATGGTGGCCCTGTGAAGAGTCGTTCTCAATTCCATTTTACAGATAAGGAAAATGGAGGCTCAAAGGTATTAAATGATTTGTCCAAGAACATGTGGATTTTAAGTGGCAGAGACAAGGTTAAACCTAGATGTGTTTCACTGTACCCTTGTGATCTTTCCACTACATTTGGAAGAGTGGGTGCTTTACAGCTGTTAAGATCTGCACAAAGAAAAGACAAAACCCTGTGAAATACTTGGTTTAAAAATTGATTTATTATAGGCTAGTTTCTTAGAGGATTTGCTCATTTGCATGATTGACACATAAGGAGAAGAAAAGCAGCTGTTTAAAATGCATAAATTACTTGAAAGTGATAATGAACCAGGTAAAATTTAAATTACACAGTCCCAATCCATTTAGTCTTTTCTTCCTGGATTGGGGGGTTGGGTTGGGTGGAAGACAGCACGACATTTATTTGTATGTCTGTGGAGAAAGGAATCCAGTTAATTTTATGATGCTAAGTTTGAATCAATGGTGATACACTGTAGTCAAACTAGTGTAGGAAAAAGTAAAAAGAAATCTTAGCAGTTGGATTATAGTTGGGTGAGTAGTTTGGGAAGTTAGATCTGGTTAAAGGGTTTGACTCATGTTCAACTTCAAGAAAGCTTGGTTTCTTCTTTTCTCTAATTCCAAGATCAATTTATTGATTCATTCTTTTCTTTCTTCAGAAAAAGGCAGAAATTATAATTAAATGCTGTTTTAAAAACTAAATGTTTTGTATTTCATTTTTATGGAAATGAAATGGTAAGAAAAAATAAAAAGAATACTCAATAGAAATCTCCCTCTCTTAAGCCACAACACATAACTGTTCCCCTCAACAGAAACAATCAGTCTAACTCATTTTTAATGTGTCCTTTCCCAGATAATTAATTGTATGCAAGCAAACACAAATAACTGATATTTCTTCTCCTTCTACTAAAATGTTAACATACTAAAGATATTATTGTGTATATGGATTTTCCTTTAAACACAAAGCCATCTGGGAGCTCTTTCTTTATCAGTTGTACACAAGGAGCTTCCTTATTCTTTTTTATAACCACATAGTATTCCACTGGATGACTACACCATGTTTGTTGATAATAGGTATATCATATAAATGACTTTTAATTTAATTTATTGAATAAATAATGTAGTCACATGGTTCAAAAATTATATATGCATAAAATATATAATTTTTGAATCAAGTGAATATATATATATATATATATATATATATATATATATATATACACACACACACTCATATTGCGCTCTTTCATGTCTGCATCCAGGCCAATGCCCTCACCCACCACACACACACCCAGATAACAATGCTGCAATTCATTTTAGATATAGTATTCAGTTTATCACATAGAAGTAAATACAAATGTATATTCTTACTTTTCCTCCTTTTACCAGAAAAGAGCCTACTACACACACTAAACAATATTTTGCCTTGTTCACTCAACAAAATATCTTGGAGATTTTTTTCCTATCAGAGAGTTTCTTCAATTTTTGTCTTAATAATATCCTGATCTTCCATTGTGTGGAAATGCTATATTTTATATCACTGGTTCCCTATTAATGGTTGTCAGGTGCTATTTTATCTGTCCAAATGCCCAGTGGTTCCATGTGCTGGGATTATTGCTTGGCATAGACATCTGATGAATTCAGTTTGAGCCAAGTACCTAACTTCTTCTTTACTGTCACGGAGAGTTTCTCAAATAAGGGTTAAATATCTGCTGAATTTTGTTATTCTGCACATGGTGGAAACCTCTTACCTTAAGCACCATAAATAGTCTCTCTGAATATTATTGAAATGCTGCTGCTACCACAATGAGGAATTACAGAAAATGTTGCTGCAATTATTACATTACTCTTCTTTATTGATTGAGCTGTTTCAGACAATACCCAATGTGAGTGTGCAGAGAATGCCTGACAATACCTGATAAATTTGTTTTTGAACTTTTTTTTTGTTGTTGTTGTTCCATTGGGTGTGGATAAAGGGAGGACCACAATTTTCATTGGTTTTTAAAATGTTCCCTGACCAGGATCCAAAATGATACTTCCTAATGATCCCGAATTAATTACTTTAAAATCCAGAGCTGTGCGTTACTAAATAACTCAGAATACATACAGACTTTCTTTTAGATTTTTTAAATGAAAATAATTTGCATATCATATACAGCACTATAAAATTCTTCTATGCAAGAGAGATTATTAGAAGCCTTTTATTTAAAAAGCTAAGCATAAATTATGGTAAGGTAATTTTGGCTGTAAGATGATTTAAATGGAAACAATCCAATAGGAGGGAAATTAATCTGCTTTTCTAAAATAGAGGACCTTTTTACAATAAAAATAAGGCAGTTTCTTTGCTGTTCTAGAAGAGATCTTCAGTTCCAGTGTATGCATGCAATGGTGGGAATAGTTGGTATCAAACAGGCTGGTAGTATAAAGTAAAAGGAAATAGCATTGACATATAACAATAGTTATTTAGTTTTCCATGGAAGGGTGGGTTTCTGGGAGTATTGACTTTGCTACCAGAGAGAGAAATCATAGGTCATAAATTTTATTTTTTAAAGAATAAGGATTTAGGCTTCAGAGAGTATATCTGGGCATCTGAGAGGCAAGGTGGAGTGGTGGTTAAGGGATGGGTCTGGAGCTAGCCAACACAGGTTTGAATTTCAGATCCGAAATTTAGCGTTTGCTGAGCCTCGCCTTTCTCCTTCCTCATGTGGGAGGGTTGTGATGAACTCCATACCTGCATAGTTCAAGCTCTTGATAAATGGTGGCTTTATTCAACCTAATCACTATACTAGAACACTGTTCCAAAACTTTTGATTCCAACGTCTGATTTGCCCCTTCTTTAAAGCACATTCTGGTGTCACCTTGGTGCATCAGCGGAGGTTCTGGGAAATAAGCATGGAAGTATAGTTTCTGGGAGGCCACCTCTCGCTCTGTCCCTCTGGAAATGACCCTGGGTTGGTTTAGTTAGGGTTAGGCTGAGACAGAGGTGGGGGAGGCTTAATACCTCTTGGAGGACTCCCTATCCAATTTTCATGCCTTGGCAGGGCTCAAAGCCCTGTTGTCCTTGAAGTCTAGGAGTGTCATCAGAGCATTTCTTCTTCTGGGTGAAGATCATACTCTGGGATTAAAAGCATAAACTCAGTTCTGTTGGCTGAAATTCCTCTCCTTCATCTGGTCATGTTTTTCTGAGCACTCAGAAGAAATGGTGAGAAACTGATGACCAGTGATAGCAATTTAAAGGGTGCTTTTCATGTCTAATTTCTACATTCTACAGTGGCTATATAGTAACTTGTCAAGCATTCTCTTTTTTTCTTTAATAACATGTAATAAAGAATAGAGAAAAATAGGGTAATGAAATCAAAGCTGTATTTTGACTAGTTTGTATATTTATTATAAAGAATTCATAAGCTATCAAAAGCATCTATGATACATACAGAAGAATCAAAACAATATTCAGAGTATGCCCTTCAGAAAAGGTCAAAGAAAGCCAAGCTTATGGTTTAGAAATGGTAACAACGTACAGACTCAATAAAAAGTTTTAGGTCATGGCTGATTTTTAAATACACATGAAGTCCAAATAAAGGTCTAAAAATAAACAATACATAAATAAATATAGGTCTGAAAATTTTCTTGCATATATAATCTTTAATTTTCAGGAGAGGGGGCCATAGCTTTATTCAATATTTTTGCTTGGCAGATATTAAGGGCTTAATGTGCTTGATGAATAAATGAATGAGTTAATGAATTAGAATAATGTCAGGGCCTAAAAACTCTTGACAAATGAGAACATTTGCAGTATTTTCAATGTGATAATAGCAAGACTCAGTTCTACATCTTGAATGTCAAATGTCTCATGTTTGAGTGATTAATCTGAAAATAAGACAAAAGAATTCCTAAGTATTTTAGGAAAAAAATCCATAAATGTCATTCATAAATTTTCTGCCTATATAAAAATGCAGACTTTTGATTAAATATGTAACAAAAGACACATCTCATGACCATATTACTTACAATTAGCTAATAATTTGTGACAAGAGGCAAGGAATTAATAATGTGTCATTAGTAATATGCAAACCAAACAAAGTCTAAGCTAGTCTCCTAAAGTAAGTATAGTGAGGTCAAACACAGTCATGTTTTCCTCTTATTTATTGCTGTTTTTATTTTAGGAGCAAAGACAGGAATAAAAATTCAAAAATATTTCTAAGCAGTGTGATTAACTCACTTTATTACCTGAAGATCTTGTAAAGTAATATTTTATTCTGAGTGATTCTTGCAAGCAATTTGAAATTAAGCCTTTTGCTTGCACCTGTAAAGATGTGTAAATGACGCAGCGGGCGGCTTGATGATTGCTTTACAGAGCTGCGTTTCCTTCATCATCTTCAAGGTCATTCAGATTTATGATCTAATCACCCCTGGCTCTTTAACAGGATGCATTTGAATCTGATTAAAAGGAAAAACAAATAGCTGTATGGATTTATTAATAAAATGTGCCTGACCTTTTCACTTACCTACCTCTTTCAACATATTGCCAGTTTAAACCCGAAGGGAGTTTCTGGGGTTTTAACCTTCTGAGTTGCTTCAGGAGTTCCTGCCTACCTATGGGTGAGTGTGCATCGTGGAGGGCTGGCTATCTCTTCCCCCCTTTCTCTTTGGGGTTTAATTACTTCACCTACATCCTAATTCAGGTAACTCATAAAGCGTAGCCTTTGTTGTAGGTCCAACAGCTGTCTTATGTCAGTAGCAAGTAAAATGTTCACAACGCACCGGAATGCTGCAAGACGGTTTATGGCGCTGCAATAAAAGGTAAATTGAATTTACAAAGATGCATTTGTCACTGATTAAAAACTTACAAAGTTAATTGGAAACACTGTGGAGGTGTTACCACACAACTCGAGGTGTAATGGGTGGTTCTAATTCAGCCTGGAGGAGAGTTGCGGGGCCCATTATGGTCTTACACAGTAAGATACCCGGCAACGCAGTCCAATTTAAGCAGCAAAGCTACACAGTAAAGATCTCTAATATTTTTTAATATGAGGTGAGTGTAAATTTACTCACAATTATTCTTGAAAACAGCTAGAGGAAAAAGCCCTCGGTGTTACAGAAACACTGAATGTGCTAATCCCACGGCTTGCCCCTAGAAAGCATATTGAGGGGTTTTTATTTTCCCCACCTGCAACATTTCTTGTTTTCTTGATGTTTACATTGGCAGCACCACTGCTAAAGTGTATCAGTTGAGAAGAAAAAAAGCAAGGCTGAAACAGCCAGCAATCTGAAGTTAGCAGGACTCTCCCGTGGGACCTGGGCGAATTATCTCCACATAATTCACTTAACCTTTGCCATTTGGGGACTTGGGAGACTGAATGTATTTCTAAACTTGAGACTTTTAATTGCTGGTTTTAGTGTCACTAGTCCAGCTCGGTTGGAGAGATGATGATTGAAAAACAGTACTAGGAGGCTTTTCACCTCTGGTGTGCATCCTGGATATAATTAAGTTGGTGGCCTGAGTTGGCCTTTAGATTTCTGCAGACAGGAATGAACAGTTAAACCCCGAGTGATGGGCCTTATGTGAACATTCTATGTGTGCCCTGAGTTGAATACAGAAATTTTAATTCTAGACTAGGTCTATACTGAGATTAAAAAGCAAGCTAACTAAACTGAGTAATTGCCTTTTATAAACTCATTACATATCTATCACTGATACCAAATCCCAGGGTCACAGAATTTTTGGATTGGAGTTTTAGAGACCATATGTTTAAATTCAAATACCATGTACTGAATTTTCTATGTATTTTATTTATATATTCTGTACTCTACGCTTTTTAATACTCAAACACTACTGACCAGTCGTAACTTTGTTTTCTGAAATGGTAGTGACTATGGAGTTTTCAAATGGATTTGTAGAGTTTCAGTCCACACAAGACTATACAATCACACAAATCTATGTATTTTTTATTTCTCCCCCCCCACACACACTCATAAAATGTGGTCTTGCTGCCTGAGCCAGGCTGGTCTCGCTCCTGGACTCAACTGATCCTCCTACCTCAGCTTTCTGAGTAGCTGGGACTTCATGTATGCACCACCACACCCGACTCATGTTTTTATAAAGCTAACTTTTATTGAGTGCATGCTATGTACTAAATGTATGTGTTTAACCCCACTTAATTCTCACAAGAACGTTAGAATGTCTGTGTAATCTTAATCCCGTTGTATGAATGAGGAAACTGAGATTCTACAGTGTTAGGTAACTTGTCCAATCCAGTAAGCACTGGAGTCAGGGTTTACGTCTTGTATGTCCCATTATAAAAGAAGATCTTTATGCTATGTGGTCTTTTTACCACTGCGTTTGTACGTCAAAACCTTTTTACAAAAGTGCAGAGCACCATACTTGCTTGACCTTTGCTGGTTGCCCAGGTTTGGGGGGGGACCAGCTGATAGCGGATATCGACAACTAGTTGAATAGTAGGAGCAAGTCAAGTTCCAAGTGTGGTATAGTGGAAAGTGCACTGCACAGAATTTGATATTTGGATATCAAAGCCTTGGCCTAAATAAATGGACTTCTTGAAAAATTTCTTTATCCATAAAATGCAGATATGTGCCTTAGCAGGGTTATTGTGGGATTAAATGAGATAACTGAGAAAAACATTGGGTAGAAAGTAAAATGCTATTCAAATATTAGTTACATTTTCACTTCTTCATGTAAAATCATATTCAGAGTTTTCACCAGAATCCCTCTTATAAAATAATTGCACTCAACAAGTTGCTTGACAAACTTACTTGAATAAACTTGGTATGTATCTCAGGATTGCAGTCCTCAGGGGACTCATTGGTACCTACAGTTACCTGTTTTGTTGGGAATTTTCCTCTATCAGGAAATCATCTTACTGAACTGTGCATATGCACTGTTAAAGAGACCAGCTACTTTGTAACCAGAGAGGAAATTAGGAGCTGGAAAGAAATTTCAAATAAAAAATCTGGAAGTTTGCATTACTTCATTAGAATCTCTGAAAAATCAGAACTGTATCACTATAGGGAATGCAGACAAGTGCTGGTTACCACGTACCTTGAGGAGCGGAGTGGTTCAGCCAACGGCACCCAGCGTTTGTTCTTAAGACTGTCCTTTGATTGATGCTGCTCATTAAATAATTACAGTGACAATGCAAATCCATTATTATATTTACTAGATACCAACTGCCCACTGCTGTCAACTCTTGGCATTCAGAGATTCCTAATGAGACACAAGGAGAATGGTTTCCATCCATGGGTAATTTAAAGAAAACAATTTTCATACTAGCTCCTTTTCTCATCAACAGTTTGGTGAGTCAAAGTCAAAATGTTATAAAAGGCTAAAGATTGGATGAAACAAATTTAATCATCAGTTCTCGTATCTCTGCATTTGGTACCAGCTACCTCCCTAAGTGTAGATTATTATTATCTTTCTTTTTCTTTTTTTGGATAAGGAAATCAAGGTCATAAGAGATTTAGGGACTCATCTGAGATTAGTGGAAGCTGGCTAGGGATTTATATGACAAATCCTTTTACAGAAATGTTCTCAGGGACTTCTCTGTCACAAACGATAATGACTCTCAAAGGATAATGACAAACAAATTTATATTCTCATTTTGAACCTAAGGAAGTAGCATCACCTCCTATAATAAAATAAACCTATTTATATAAATGTACAGAAATATATAAAAATAATTCTATGTTTTAAAATATGTATCTCAACAAACCCTCAACTTTTGAAAATATGATTAGGCATGTGATAAATATAAGATGAATTCTGGTGCAGGAGGAAAAGTCTGAACAACAAAAGAATAAAATAAATGAGAATTAACTTCCTCTAACCTCAGAGAGTTACCTCTAACTTGAGACCAAGATCCAAGATATTTCTAGATTTAAGTGACTTCATAATAATATCTTCAGTTATCACTCTGCCTCTTTTGACTTAGGGTTTGAAAATATTTACAAACAAATGAGCATAAATTTATCACTTTGAAGATATTGATAATGTAAACATATTATCCATAGGGTGTTATCTCTAGGCAATAGAGCTAAACAGCTTATGGTACCAATATGTGAGTCTTATTTCTGAGATAAGGGTCTTCCTTGTCACAAGACCCTATGTTATTGCATTTCCTTTTTGTATTAGCTAAATTTGTATGTTAGACAGAATCATCACTGCATTTAGAAATTGGAGTTTAGATGCCAGTAAAGGTGAGCAACTGTGTGATTTGGATGGTCTCTTAACGTCTCTTAGTTGTGTGGGCCTCAGTTTGTCCATCTTTAATTGGGTATGTACCAGAAAGAGGACTGGGAAGGAGGGGCAGATACACCGGGAGTACTGACCTGGAGCTGGAAGTGTGTGAACCAGTGGCTGTCGTGTGGGCACCTGCAAGTTGGCCCTGGTGCGAGAGATCACACCATGGAAATCGGTAAATGCTACAATTCAGGCCCTCTCCGTTCCCAGAGCTGGTTGTTAAAACACTCACTAGCATAGTTCTAGTCTTCAGAGACAATCTCTGAATAATGAGTTCTAGAAGTAGCTCAGATTTGGAAGCGCAGTTTAGACAGAATAAAAAGCCCTCTCTTCTTCTCTCCCTCCCTCCCTGTCTGTCTTCTTTATTTCCTCCCTACTTTTTCTCCTTCTTTCCTTCTTTTTCTTGCCCAGATAAGAAATGTGACTCTTTGTCATGCCAAGGAAGAGGTTTATAACATCTCATATTAAAAAAAAAAACTTTTTAAATAAGCTCTTCAAAGAAAAAAATAATAAAAAGTTCTTCAGACATCTCTCATAATCCTTAAAATTTTGTTCCTTGCTAAGACTGGTCAAATCTTTCTTCAGCTCTCTTCCCTTCCTCTACTTTCCCTGAGATCTTTTCCTTCATTTATTATGCTAATGGCCTGCAATATATTTGTCTAAGATGATATTTGTAAAACAGTGAGTACTAATATAGAAAGTAAAAATGAAAGCCCCTCCTCAGCAGGTTCCCTCACTGTAGAACCTCCCAGTCTTGAATGCACTAATGTGTATTTTGAACCTCCAGAAGGGAGGTTGCAAACGCTATTTGAACACAGAAACTGTTCCTTCAAACACCTATTAACACATTAAAATACATGAATATTCTTTGCAGGCAGCTTCAGAAATAATGGACTTATGGAGTTCTAAGAAATCTTTGAGTTGCAAAATTGTATTAAGTACTCGATTCTGAAGATGGCCATTATTTCAGATACAGGACAAAGCACAGGAAGCCTAGTTTTTGGACAAGCTTGTGAAGAAAGGGCAAATGATTTTATGATACACTTCCAGGATGGTAAAGTTGTTTTCAAATGGTGAAATGCTCGGATTTCTTTTGATGGTTACCTGGACATATCATAGGTGTAGAAGATTTTGTGAAATTTTAAGAAATGTTATGCTTTTGTTCAAACCCAAAACATACTGGAAATCAAGTATGTAGAGGGTTTGGAATTGGAAAATTGATGTCAGTTCTCACTGACTTTGTGGGGGAGTGGGTACTGGAAACTGAACTGAGGGGCACTTAACCACTAACCTATATCCCTAACTTTTTAAATTTTATTTTAAGACAGGATCTCCCTAAACTGCTGAGGTTGGGCTCAAACTTGTGATCCTCCTGCCTCGGCCTTCTGAGTTGCTTTTATTTCAGGCATGTGCCCCTGCATCTGGCTAACTTATATATAAATACACATATACATGTACATACATATGGTAGATATGGCAATAGGTGGACAAATCAAGGTTGATCCGTTGAGTGATAGATATAGATATCGTTTTAAAGTTCCCAGAAAAAAAACTTGGGATCCATGAATTCTATTTCACTTTTACTTTTACAGACCATGTTCACTAAACTTAAATTTTATGGTACATTTGCAAGTTTACGTCCACTGCTTCAACCAGTATTAAGGGATATTATGAGAATGCAATGTCCTCTTAAGAAAAACTTTTTCAATTCCTCCCTTTGATTTATTGTCATCTTATAAAGATAAAGTGTAGATAAATTGTAGTTATGGAAAGCTGTTTACTTGAGAAATATGGTATCATGATGAAAAATAATATAAGCATTTCAAAACCTTTTTTAAACCAAGCTTATACTTGAAATCTTATTAGGTTGCTTTAGTGTCTGCATTGTGATAATTGCTATTAAAATAAGGTGTGATGTTAAAAGACTAAACTAAAGCAATAGGCCAGGGGAGATGACAACACGGATTAAAGGAATTATTGAACTCTTATTCCAGAACACAAAGATAAATCTTAAAGATCGCCTTCTTTAAACTCACCCTGTATCTTATTGAAGTAAGCAATAAAAAAGTCGGTCTGGTCTCAATGTGCTAAATGCTACTGCTGAAAGGGTGTTAGACTGAAAGAATCCAGTGGTGAGTTGTAAGTGACACATGCATGGAACTGTTAACAATTAACCTTTTTCTCCTTCTCAGAATTTATCAGAGACTTGGCCAACAGGAAACTAGACTTAGCTTTTTTCTCCTTTCAGTTAGGAGTAAATGCCTTTTGCAGAAAATAGTGCCCACCGACTGTATTAAAGGTAAAGCTGGGAATAATTTAATGTAACATCACCTTCCACTGGTTGGTTACGTGTTGAAAGGAGCTGGCATGGGTGGAGGCTGGGAAGAGTGTTTGCACCGAATGTTGAGATCCAATTCACACTGAATTGGGCAAATAAAGATATCATAAACAAACTTCTGTCAGAAGCAAAGATAAGCTAGGATGATTTTCAAATTATTTTTGCATATTCCTAAGGGACAGATTATAAATCCTTGCTTATTTTGAGGATGAATGTACAGGAAATACCAGTGATACTGTGACAGAGAAACTTAATTTTTTTTCCCAGAAAGAGATGGTCTTAACTTAAAGGAAGCAATTTCTGCTATGAAAATAGAATTATTTTTAGGAAAAGAAAGAATAAATGCTGAAAATAACTGAATTCCTGTTAGTAGTAAATTGCAATAACTTGAAAGCTCCATGTAATATTGTGGACTACTGTAACACATTAGGAAAACCATATTTATTTACTGAGTAAATAGTGAAAATGCATGAACAACTTAAAGAAATGTAGGTGGGTGGAGAGGTCAGTGAGCAAATAGACAAAAGAATGAAAAGATGGCTAGATGCTGTCTTTCATACTTACCCAACACAAGTTGATGGGTTCAATTTTTTTTAACAAGGTAATATTACTGTTCTTTATAACAAACACATAGTCCCATCATGCTTTAGCTGAGATTTAGTGATCCTATGGTATTTTTCCCTTTACCCCCAAACTCTTACTCCCACCAGTGCTGAGAGTTAACTCTAAAGCCACAGAGTGCTGGAGAAAGCTCCCTTGGGGGCAGCGATGGTCCTGACTCATGGTAGGACCATGTTGCTGCAGGAACCCCCATTATTCCATGCCTACACATTTCCCAGTCACCTTCTATCATGTCCTCAGGCCCCACTTCCTGTGTGCAACCCTGTTTTCTCTTGTATTGGTGAGACTATGGTTCTCAAGCCCTGTGCCATTCTCCCCAACGCACTTTTTATCACCGGAGGGCCAGAACTACACTCAGCCATACTTGCAGCCCTGGCTAAGAACCTCACCCTGCTTTCCAGGAGGGAAGTTCAGACTTCCTAGTTCCCACAAGGGAATTTAACAAGCTCATTTCTAAGGTCATGCTCAACTCCAATAGTACATGAATCTTGATTTTTATGGCTCTAGGAGTCTATGATCTTAAATAGTAAGCACAGAATACAAAAGTTTCATTTTAAAAGATTGGCTGATATTTGATTGTTCGGTGAATGAGAAGAGCAAAAAAGCAGGAAGAACTCTGTGACAAACCCACAAACCTTTAAACATCTGATATTGGACAAAAGGGGTTAAAACACAACATGGAGGAAAGATAGCCTATTCAATAAATGTGCTGGACAAACTGGACAGTCATTAGCAGGAATTTGAAGTTCGATCCTTACCTCTCACCTTACACAAAAATCAAATAAAAATGGATCAAGGAACTAGGAATTAAACCAGTTACCATATAACTGCTAAAAGAAAAATTAGGAGCAACACTCTAGCATACAGGAGTTGGCAATGACTTTCTCAATAAGACTCCCAAAGCAAAAGAATTAGAGTCCAGAATTAATGAGTAGGGTGCTATCAAATTAAAAAGCTTTTGCTCAGTCAAGGAATTGATCAAAACTGTCAAGAAAGAACCTACAGAATGGAAGATAACCATGGCCTATAATTCTACCAACAGGGAACTAATATCCAAAATTTACAAAGAACTCAAAAAATAATATCAAAACCCCCCAAATGATCCAATCAATAAATGGGCTAGAGAGCTAATCAGAAACTTCTCAACAGGAAATTTAGCAAGCAAATGAATATATGAAAAAGTGATCTAAGGGGCTGGAGCGCATGCCCGGCATACGCCAGTACGCAGGTTTGAACACCAGCAACCCATGTGCACAACTGGGTGTAGGAGCAACAAAAGCCGTATGAAAAACTCAGTGAAAATTGATTCTCTCTCTCTCTCTCTCTCTCTCTCTCTCTCCTTCTCTCTTTAAAAAAAAAAGGTGATCTAAATCACTAGTAATCAGAGAAATGGAAATCAAAACTACATTAAGGTATCACCTCACTCCAGTCAGACTGGCAAAGGTGAAGAATACAAATAACAAAAAATGTTGGTGAGGTTGTGGGGAAATAGGAACACTAGCACATTGTTGGTGGAATTGCAGGGGAGCTGCAGACTGGTACAGATACCCTGAAAAGCAGTGGGGAGACTCCTCAAAAAATTAGGGATAGATCCGCCATATGACCCAGCTATCCCTCCTCTGGGTATTTTCCTAGAGGAGTTTGAATCAGCACATTACAGCAACATAGCAAAATCTATGGTCATAGCAGCTCAATTTACAATAGCTAAATTATGGAACCAACCCATATGCCCCCTCACTGGATGAATGGATCCAAAAGCTCTGGTATAAATATATATATATAATGGAGTTCTACCCAGCTATTAGAAACAACAATATTATGTCCTTTGAAGGTAAATGGCTGGCAATGGAAGAAATCATGCTGAGCGAAATTAGCCAGACCCAGAGACTCAAGGATCAAATGTTTTCCCTCATTTGTAAGGCTAGAATAAAACCAAGGCTTGAGTAAAAGGTAGTCAAGCTTGTGTACTAGACCTACCAAAGGTGTAGCAACACTTAATCTAGAAGAATTATAGATATGTAGAGGAGGGAGGGGCAGGGAGAGGTAGAAGGGATAGGGAGGGAAGGTAGGGAGGGATCTAGGGAGATGATCAGCAATGTAACATACTTTTACTCCTCCCCCCCAGAAGCCAAATAATACTTATGCAATCATTTAATTCTGGAAAATTCACAATCATATATATAT
>PVKS010033023.1:0-22076 GCA_004027875.1 Aplodontia rufa | reverse complement strand
CAGTGGTGGGAGGTCACAGAAAAAGAAGTTGATCTGATTATCATCACAGAAGGAGTGGGAGAAGGTGCAGGAGGTTCTCAGTATGGCCCCAGACACCCCACAAACATAAGCTCCTAACACCAAACTCCAGCAGACTCTGGGATTCATGGCCACAGTATAGAGCAGAGGATTGCTAATTGCAACATGGCGGTCATAGGCCATCACGGCCAGCAAGAAACACTCTGTACCTGCACAGACAGTGAAGAAGAAGAACTGGACAGCACAGCATCCATAGGTGATGACCGTTTTTCCTGTGGCCAGTGTGGCCAGGATCTGAGGTGTGATGACTGAGCTGTAGCAGGCATCTAGGAGGGAGAGGTGACTCAGAAAGAAGTACATTGGTGTGTGGAGCTGGATATCGAGATGGATGAGAACAACCATCCCCAGATTCCCCAGAAGGGTGACAAGATAGAAACTGAGAAAGACCAGGAAGAGCAGAGTCTCCAAATTGGGGTGGTTAGTGAAACCCGTGAGAATGAACTCGGCTACTGTGGTGAGATTATTCTTGGCCATGGATTCAACGTGAACTGTTGGTCTGAAGATGAGAACAAAGCAAAATAACAGCAACAAAAAATTTCTTAGAATCAAAGAACAGAATCTTTCTCACTATTCTAGAAACTGTGTTTATAATTTTGGACCTATGTACGGAGTGGTTCTGTAGAAATCTCAAACTTGGTTCTCTTTGAGCTGCCTCTGCATTGTATAGAACTGAGCCCTGAATTGGTGCTTCTGATTCAAATGAATTCATATTGGCTATTTCTGTGGTCATGTGAGACACATCATTCCCAGGTTTGTAATGGAAGATGACCTTTATTCTAACCCCACATGGAACTGGAGTCTCCTCTACTGTACACCCCATATGGTCATCTAGATTCTACACGAGCCTCCATCTGTGGACAGCTCCCCATGCAATTCTGTTTGGACCTGGATTCTCCCTCTCTATACCTTCTACTCACTGACCTTAGTTTTGTCCCATCCAAGGAAACTACAATTTTAATCCCTTCTTATGAAATCTGTTCAGAAGATGGAAGGTGATCTGCTCATCATGTTGACTAATTCCTTATTGGATACATTGATATATTTTCTTATTATTGTATGATTATTCAGGTTGTCAATTGAAATTTCCAGGTCAGTAATGATTAATAGATAAAAATTTTTTTCTCTGCTTTAATCTTTACCAACTCAGCTCAGAGGTCATCATCTTCAATGTACTATTTAATTTTTTCATCATTTATAACACCATGATTACAAATAATATGGTCAAATTCATGGTTTTTCTACCTTTTAGTTATGTGGTTTTGGGCAAATTACCTAACCACTTTGTGCCTCACCACATTCTGATCTATTGCGCAGAAGAAAGTGTACCTATATGATAGGGTTATTCTAAATATTAAATAAGTTAATACCTGTCACAAGTGTGGAGCAGAGCCTAGCACACAGAAAGAACTAAAAAATGTGAGCTAATATTATTTTTGCTATTATTATCATCAATTTTATAATGTATGCATTGACTTCTTATCCTAATAGATAAAATATTTCTCTCAAATAAACTTTCTTATATTGCTATCTGCAAGTATCTTTAAACATTTTATTTGGAGTTGGAGCAGTGGTGTAGCAGTTACGTGCCTGGCATGCAGGAGAATGTGGATACAAACTCCAGCACCACATACACAACGAAATGTCCAAGCAATGAAAACTCCATGGAAAACTAAATAAAATTGATTCTCTCTCTCTCTCTCTCTCTCTCTCTCTCTCATTGTCCCTTTCTCTTTAAAAAATTATTTTTGTTTATATATATCCATATGTGTATAGATATACTTTTTGTTTCAATAACTGAATAAATTTGGACTCTCTTTGAATAAGATGAAGAATCCATTCCCTTATCCCTTTTTCTCTCTTCCTTTCCATCCCGTAAAAAACAAAAACCTAACCTTTTACCCAGTTCATGTGACAATGCTTAGTTTTCTAATTATCTCTTCTATACTTTTCTATGAGTTGGTAATGAAAGTAATAAGTGCTGTTTCTCTATTATGATTACATCCACGCCATGCATAAAAGACTAAGTAGCGTGACTGGATGTATAAAGGAATCAGTGTCACTAAACTTCTGCTTCTGGACAAAATTTCAAATATAAAGTGAAATGAATGCTCTTTCCTGTACTTAACCAGATACTAAAATTTAGCATATTTAGTTTGCTTTATATTTGAGTCATGGCAATTTTTTCTTTCCTTATAATTGCCTGTTGCCATAGATTGTAGCTCTGAGTTACATCATAGTGTGTGTGTTGCTTCTGGCCAGTTTCCAAGTCCTTCCAGGATCCTCATTAATGTACCCGATGCCCAGGTGATGATTGGGAGCTTAGTACAGAAATTAGGATTTATAACTTCTTCATTCAAAGGCATCTCTAGCATTCTAAAACCTTCCCCGTACAATATTTTATACATTCTTGGCAACAATCCTATTGAACAAGGGACATTAGTCTCATTTGTGGATGAGAAACAGCAGACATGGAAAACTACTTTTTGACCTCACATATGGAGGGACCAGGGTCCTCCTCCTAGATTCTTATACCATTATCCCACTCTGCTCTCTTGAACCATTTCCCTGCCCTCCTAGTGCCACACACCCAACCCTCTCAGGTTGGGATTTGCAAATTCAGAATTCTTGAATCTATAACTGATCTATAAATATCAAAATTAGATTTTACTAAATCATTTTCCATTAGCACAACTATTAATTGGTACAGTAACATGGGATTGACATTTTTTATAAGACGCATAGTAAGGAAAAACTATTTACTCATTATAATACCCTTTTTACTTTCTTCTATGCCTTTTTATATTCATAATCATCTGCCATTGCCTTCACTCCCCTGTGAAATGGAAATGACTGGTACTGTTATTATTTTGGTGGTGAGAAAACTGATTCCCTGAGAGGTTAATGACTTCTTCAAGGTCAAGGAATTAGTTGTCTGCACACCTACAGATAGCATACAGGTTTTCTGGTTTCTATGGGGACCCTGTAATACTTCCAGTACCAGTGGGACTTTCCTGCAACAGGTTCTGAACTTATGACAAGTCCCTGAGCAAGCTTGGACATCCATAAAATCATTCTGGTTATATGGATTACAATGGCAGAGATTCTTCAAGAAGTATACACTTTCATGGAGAGGGTAGAAAAAGCTGCTCTTGAGTCCAGAGTTTCCACAGGGTCTGACCAAGGGCTCTGGTTGGAGGGAGACATATACATAGCACATAACATGTGACTTTCTGGGGTTGTGCCCTCCATGCTACTCCACAGGCAGGTGCAGGTGTGTGAGTCATTCTTGTTGGAAAGCCCTATTGGTATTGTTCAAGCTCCATGGTTGCCATCTTTAGAATAGGCACTTCAAAAGTTTTCTTCTGGGATTGGAGCTGTGGTTCAAGAATTACAGTGCTTGCCTGGTATGCACGAGGACTTGGGTTTGAACCCCAGCACCACATACACAATGAAGTGTCAGTGCAATGAAAGACACATGAAAAACTTAATAAAATTAATTCTCTCTTTCTCTCTCATTGTCCCCCTCCCTCTTTCAAGAAATGTTTTTTCTTCCCCTTCTTGGGCCTCATTTTCTAGTCTGATCACTAAAATTTTATCTTTTTGACAACCCAGGATTTTATGACTATGTGTACAGCTAAACGAAGCTCTTGGATGGATTTTTCTAATATCTGCAACTATCTGCACACTTTTTAGCTACCTATTACTGATTAGGTAAAATGGCAGCCCTCGTTGATCTCAGCAAGGTTCTTCCTCATTTTGGATTATTGTTTACTTGCTTCTCATTCCAATTCCATGCTTTCCCCCACCCTCATTCACTCTAACTTACTCCACGTTTATTCCTTTCATATTTATTTAGGAAAAAAATATATAAATATATCTTTAAAAAGACAGTCGTTTATATATATTTTAAAACTTTACATATATGATATTATGATACAAATCTCACTTTATTTTTTCCAATTCTGCTACTTTTTTGCAATTTGTTTACATAACAAATCAATTTTCTAATTTGTTATTTGTGATTTTATTATCATCTTCCTTAATAGGCTTATAGCATATTTAACTTAGGCAGTCTGCCAAATATTTTTAATACTTTGTTATTTTTATCTTATTTAGTCCTTGAAATAGAACTGTAAGCAGGCTTTATTGTCTATTTTCACCAAAGAAGAATTTAAACCTTTAGGATATTAATTTGTCTAAGATCACCCAGTGGAGATAGAAGAGCTGATTGATGATAATTGTATTCTGTTTGCTGTGAATTTGTTTTGTTTTCTACCTAAATTTTATTGTATTTCTTCAGCTTGTGGAATGTAAGAAATCTCCCTGAACTTAGTCAGATCCTTTCCTACTTTCAAATCATCTAAAGAACTTGACTAATTTCAACATCTTTCACAGTATCAACTCCAAAATTATCCTAGTCCATTTTCTTTTTCCCCCCATTTCCTTTCCATGTCCCCTCCTCCTTCCTTCCTTTCTTCTCTACTTCCCTGCCTCCCTTCCTCCTTCCTTTTCTTCTTCCTTTCATTTTTTATTGTGCTAAGAACTAAACCCACGCTTTCACATATACATGGCAAAAACTCTAAAACTGAGCTACATCCTCAGTCTCCAGTCCTTTTATCTTTTTTCTACATAAGGTATTGCTAAGTTGCCCAAGTTAGCCTCAAATTTTCAATCCTCCTGCCTCAATCTCCCAAGTATCTGGGATTATAGGTGTGCACCACCACACCTAGACTCTTTTGTGTACCTCTGGGCTAGTTCCCTCTAACGAAATTATCTACTATATCTCTCCATTGATTAGGTGGCAGATTGTTGGGGTGCTGATTGCAGTCGTACTGGATGTACACTGCACACATACCAGGCCACCTCATATACACTCTAATTTTTCCTGAAATCCTGAAAGTTGTAAGTAGACATGGAAATTTCACAAAGTGAAATACTGAGAGGTTAAGGAGTTGCCCAGATTCCTTCATACCAGGAAAGGAACAGAATCAACAGTTGAACCCAGGACTTTTTAGCTCCTAATTCTGTATTCATTCTACCATATCATATGGCCCTCCTAGAAGGAAAGAATTATCTTTCCTGAATACCCAAAATCAAGCATTTAAAATCAAAGTACCTCTCTAAGATCATTGGACAATACTAAACTTCCAAGGAAGGAAGGAATTAAGATTGATTTTGAAGTCTTGTTTGTGGTCCAAGTTTTTTCTCCTTCTTCCTAGTTTAAAGGTTAGGACATACTTATTTATACCATATCTGTATTTGGTAAGTTTTTGGAAAAAAATCTTACTACTTAGAACCTCAATTTTCCCAAGAATAAAATTAAGTCAGAATAATGAATTTTTGAAAACTTAGAATGAATTTTTACCCAATGGTAAAGTGTGCTTATTTTCAAAAAGAGAAATTTCCGAGATATTTTCCAGAAGGAAAAATTGTCAGACCTGGCTGGATACCCAATCTTGTGTGATATTATTTAAGACAATAACTTTTATGAACTCAGAACAGCTTACAAAATGGAAAGCAAAAGTTTATGGACAGTGAACATTTTAAGAAGGTCAAGGGACACTTATAGGTTGGCTTTATTACATATACTATGGTTTGATTACAATATGCAGCATAGAAGAATATGAAATTTCTGAAGGGCACAGGGTAGGAGAGATGCTTCATCTAGGAAGAGCCCTTCAGAGAAGAGATGGTCCTTACATCTTGTATTTATTTTAACTTGCAACCTTCTCTCAAATTCTTCCTTCTCTTGCTTCCAAAGGTTGAGTCCTTTTTGAGCAGTGAAGGAGTTCAACATTAATTCCCCTCACCATACTGGAGTCAATGCCTCAAGTATTACACATTTACCAAGCTGTTTCTTTGAATCGCGTGGATGATAAACACTCAAAGATTTTATTTCCTTTAACTTGACAATAACATTATGGTTTAGAGGTATTTATCCTTATTTTACAGATGAGGAAACTGAGACTTAGAATCACAGCTAGAAAGAAAAAACATTCAGATTCTACCCTGGGCCTCTGATCCCTGTTGAATGAAGAGGCTCTGATACTTTTCCAATTACTGGTAGATATTAAACATCTGCTCTGTGTCAATCACAATGTTACACATTCTACATATATTGTCTTATACAAACTTTATGACCCTATAAAATTTTGTACTGGAGAAGACTAAGACTCTGAGTAGTTAAGTAACTCACCCAGGGTCACATGACAAGCCAGTGAAAAATTTGGAGTCTCACCCAAGTTTATTTTATTCCAAAGCAGGAGTTTTATTACATATAGTTAGTTCCCCTCCCAGCACAAATAAAGAAAGCATAATAATTTACTGTGACGTATCTTTTATAAACTGGCACTTTCTAATACCAACTGCCCATAGAGCTGCATTTTCCAACATTTACCTAGTGATACATAAGCCCATGGAGATTAAAGCTGTAGGTTTAAAAAAAATGATTCATTCTTACTTGAGTATTTCATGCAAGAGTCAACATCTGAGGCGGGAATCTGTCCCATGAGATGACTAGTTCTGGTAGCAAAGGCCAGATTTTCTGCCCAGTTCCACCTTCCCTACTTCATATGGTCCTTCCTTCAGCCAGTATCTTCCCAGAGTTTCCAGAATGATAGTTACCTCTATATTACCTGGTGGAACAATCCTGTTGGATTAGTCTTGGGCTCGGACTCAAAGCAGTTTAAGGTAACTCAAGCAATTTGTAAAAAGCAGCTAAAATTGCTCAAATAAATGAACGCAGCTGACAAACTTTGGGTTTCCTTCTCACTAAGGAAAACAGTGGATACTTAAAATGCTTTGGAGGTGGTTTTGTGGGAGAGAGGCAGTGAGCCCAGAGGTTTTCACTGGATCTTGAATCAGCACTGGGGCATCCCAGACTCCAGGGGAAAGCCAGTCCGGTCAGGGAGAGCACACCTCAACAGAGGCTCATTATCTCGTCTTCTCTGCACTCCTTAGAGATATAATCAAGTCTTCTGGGATTTCATGGCAAGTCCTGAGCCTTGTTAGCCTCAAAGCTCATCTTCAGCTTTGCAGGGAAGGACTTGGTTCTTTTCCACCACTGGTCCTTGTGTTCTGCTGTCCCACACTGAGTGCTCTGAGGACTGGAAGTCGTCGGATGAGGAATTTTGCTGAATTCTTTTCCACTGCACCCATCCATGGTCTTGATGTCAAGTCTCATCTCAGGGGCTGAAACCTCGTTACACTGTCTGCTCAGTGTTTTATAAGGAGGAATGATTATGGGCCCAGGAGGGAATGTGTCTGGGGTGGTGTGCACACACCTTATTTGCATCTGCCGTGGGTAGATTGTTAGCTCACCTCCTTGAAGACTCATCTCCAGGATACCTAGGTCCGCTTTCTGTGGTATTTCAGCTCTCATGGTGTTGGTCCTATGGAATTCTTATCCCCAGACTTCCAATCACTTTTCTTTAGTAACTTACCTCTGGTGGGCTCTCCTCAGGCCTCAGCCCTCACTCTCAAAGTCATGACTGGTTTCCTCAAAGGAGACAGTCTTTCTGATAATGCATGTGCTGCTCAGATGATCCTTTTTGACACTTCTGCTATGTGGAAAAGCACATACTGGCTTCAATGCCCTTTTATCATCATGTGGCAGTGTGCCAACACTTTCTCTGCCACAGCCGCAGATCTGTGCATTTGAGCAACTGTAAGCTGCACACTCAGAGAAAATCATAAAACCAAGAGCAGATCGTAAGTTGTCAACTGTGAAATTATGTAAAGGCATGCTACTTGTTTTAATGAGGAAAATTGCTTTATACTTACTGATTTTACCTTAACTAAATTGATTTTAACCATCCACATGGAATAAGACATGACAATAATGATCAATAACAAACATAATGCACAATGTGTTAATATCATACATAATTGTCTTGTTTTTTTAACTTTGATGATATTGTATAAAATCTATCCCCAACAGTGTAATACGGTCAATACCACTAAACAGTACATTAAAATTGTTTGAAGGATGTTTTTATTGCACTTATTTTGACAATATCAAAATTAATGAAACACACACAAAAATAATTAGATTTTAATTCATTCCAGCCCAGCTCTGTGATACAGGGAAGTTCAGGGTCAAATATCCAAAATCAGTATAACTGAGCTGAAATCAAAGTAAAGGATTGTGCTCCTTCTGGAAGCCTGTGGGGTAAATCGGTCCTTGTCACCTTCATCTTGAGATGGCTGCCAGCATTCCTTAGCGTCTGGTTGTGAAAATCTCTGCTGTCTCCACTGTCGCCCAACTTTATACGCTTTGTCTTTCTTTAATTTTGCTTTTCCCCTCTCTTTTTAAATGATATGAAATTCACAAAACAAAATTTGCACCCTTTGAATGCACAATGTGATGACATTTACCACCTTCAGTTGGAGGTGCAGCAACCACTATCCATTGAATTCCAAACATTTTCATTTCCGTTAAAATATGAATAGAGTTACATGTTTAAGAACATTAGAATGTAACTCTCTTCCCCCCGCCCTCCATCCAAGGTGATCACCAAACTGCTTTTGTGTGGATTTACCTATTCTGAGCATTTCCTATAAAAAAAAAACAATCATAAAATAGGTGGCATTTTTGTCTGACTAATTTCTCTTAAAATATTTTCAAGGCTTAGCCCCAGTGCAGCATGTATAAGTACTTCATTTCTTCTATGTCTTAATAATATTCTATTGCATGAAATATCCACATTTGTTCATCCATTCCTTAGATGACAGATATTTGGATTTATTTATATCTTTCAGCAATTGTGCTCCTGCTATGAACATCCTGTGCAAATATTTGAATGCCTATTTTCAAATCTTTGAGGACATAATTAGGAGTGAAATGGTTGAGTCATATGACAATTTAATGCTTTGAAGTATAGTCAAACTATTTTCCACAAAACCTTCACCATTTTACATTGCTATCAGCAATACATGAGACTTCTATTTCTCCACATTGTCAACAATACTTGTGCCTCATTTTTTAAAGAGTCATCCTAGTAATTGTAAAGTACTACTTCATTAAGGTGTTGATTTCAAATTCCATGGTTTCTAATGATTTTGCTTATTGACTGTTTGTATATATCCTCCCCGCCCACTCCCTCTCCCTTTTCCATTCCCTCCCCGTTGGTGCTTCTTCCTGTTGGTGCTGGGCCCTCTGGCATTCTAGACAGGTGCTCTAACCTTAGCCATATCTTCCACATGGACATTTGTATATATTCTTTTAAAAATGTCTATTCAAGTCTTTTTCCCATTTTTTAGTTGGATTAAAAGTCTTTTGTTGTTACTTTGCGGAGATTATATATTCTAGATATTAAACCCTTTCAGCAATAAGATTTGTTAATAGTTTCCTTTGTTTTATAAACAGTATTTGATGTCCATTGATGACAAAAGTGTTAAATTTTGATGAAGTCCAAATCATCAATTTTTTTCTTTTGGGTCTTATTCTTTTAATAATGATTTTATTAGTGCATTTTAGTTAGACATACTAGTAGAGTTCATTTTGACATATTCATAAATGCATAAAACATAGTTTGCTCCATGTCACTCCCAGTACTCCCCCTTTCCTTCCCTCCCCAATCCCTTTCATTCACTCTATTAGTCTTCCTTCTATTTATTTCTCTTCAATTTTTGCCTTACGGTTTTAGATAAAATCAGAATGCATTGTGATATATTCTCACATGCACATAGCATAATTTGGTCAATTTCTTTTTTTTTTTTAAGAAAGAGGGACAGTGAGAGAGACAGAGAAAGAGAAGAACACCTTTATTTAGTTTTTCATTTGGCCTTAGTTGCTCTAACACTTAGTTATGTATGTGGTGCTGGGGTTTGAACCTGCGTCCTCGTGCTTGCCAGGCAAGCACCAAAACCGGGACTCCAGCCCCTAATTCGGTCAATTTCATTCCCCAGTTCTTTCCCATTCCCTCCCCTTCCCATCCTTCTTGCTTTGCTTTCTTTGTGCTTTTATGACTTTGGGAACATAATTACCTGTTTTAGCTCTTGGGTACATTACAAATCTCTCTCTATAGCTAAGTGTTGAAGGGCTAACCTCCAACAAGTAAAAAGGGCTTTCTACACAATTGGGGACCTCTTAAAATCTTCTGTTTAAGACTGATAGACAACCTCCCTCCAAAGCTGAAGCAATAAAGTAAATAGAAATATGCAATGGAGCTTCAGCAATGACAACTTGGCTGTGACAGTCTTTCTCTGAACACTCAGCTACACTACACCTCCAGAGCAGAGGTCATTATAAGACACTCTTGGGGTTAATCCGTATTCTTTTATGTTACATCCTAGAAACCATTAATAAAAAACAAAGTCATGCATTTTACCCGTGCTTTCTTCTAATAGTTTTAGGGTTTTCACTCTTATATTTCAATCAGTGATATATTTTTGAGTTGATGATATATTTCCACTTGTCCTGATGCATTTTATTGATGTCAATATTTTTCCCCATTAAGTGGACTTATCACCCTTGTCAAAATTCAATTGATCATACACTGAAGGTGCTTTTCTGGATTCTTAATTCTATTCCATGGGTCTACTTCATCCAGTGCTATATTGCATGGTACTGGTAAATTGAGTAATAAATTTCAAATTTGGAATATGTGTGTCCTCTTACTTTGTTCTTCTGCAATATTGTTTTGATTATTGAGTATCCTTTGAAATTCAATATGACTTTTTGAATTGGCTATTATTACATTTCTGGAAACAGACCATTAAAATTTTGGTAAGGATTTCATTAAATCTGTAGATTACTTTGGAAAGTTTTGCCATTTCAAAATAAAACCCATGAAAATTTAAAGTCTAGGATATTTGGAAATTCAGAATTTTTTTGTGCTCCCAAGATATAAGTTTGTAACTTTTTGGTTAAATATATTTCTATATATTTGATTGACTTAAATGCTGCTATAAATAGATTTATTCCCTAACCTTTCAAGGTCATTGCTTTTATTTTTTTTTTGTCATTGCTTTTATTTAGAAATGCAATTGACATTTGTTTGATGATCTTAAGTCCTGTTACTTACTGATTGTTTACTAGGTAATATTTTTATTACATACTTCAAGATTTTGATACATATCATGTAATCAGATTACATTTGCTTCTTTCCAATTTGGTTTCTTTTATTTCCCTTGCCTAATTGGTCTGAGTAAAACTTCTGGTACAATTTAGAATACAAGTAATGAAAGTAGGAGTAGTTGTATCTGATATTTTGGGGAAGTCTTCACCTTTTCACTTTAGAATATGATGTCGTCACTTGTATATTATAGTTTGTGGAAGTTCATTGCTGTTACTAGATTTCTGAGTATTCTCATCATGAAAGAAGGTAAAACTTTGACAAGTGCTTATGCTGGATTACAGAAATGATTATGTTGTCCCATTCATTATATTAATATGACTTATTATAGCTTCACAGTCTTGGAATAAATGTTGCTTGCTCATGTTTTTTATTTACATTAATTTATGATGGATTTGACATGTGAGTTTCTTTTAGTATTACTTCACTAGTCTCAACAGGGCCATCAGTCTATAGTTTTCCTTCATTGATGTTTTTGGCTGGTTTTGCAAGGAAATTATGCCAAACTTGCAGATCAAATGAGGCAATATGTCCTATATATTTACCCAATGAAATGAAACCTGTATTCAAAACAAAAAACTTTAGAGAAATAGATTTTTGTAATCACCAAAAATGGAAATAACATTAATGTTCTTCACCTAGGGACTATAAAAACCAGTATGCATAATGGAGATTGCTGGTATTAACAGTATGATGGACCTCAGTTACATTATACTAAATGAATAAACCAAAGATAACGTATTTTAGGAGTCTACTGAGGACATTCTTTTCGTTGTCATTGTTGTTGTTCTTTTTAGAGACAGAGTCAAGTTTTTATTTATTTTTCATCTGGTTTTTGTTTTTCCTCCACCTAATTGTGTATGCAGTGCTGGGGTTCAAACTTGGGTCCTCGTACATGCCAGGCAAGCACTGAACTAGCTCTCCAACTCCATAGTTAAGGACATTTTTTCAAAGTCAAAACTAAATGAAAAAAGTTGCTGGTGCTCTGAGGCAGTATGTAGGAGACAAAATTAGCCATAATGATTAAGAAAATTTGTTATGGGTGACTATGGTAGTGATTACAGGAATATATAGTTGAAAAAACTTTTTAAATTCTATACTGAAAGGTGTACCTATTAGTCTTTCAGTTACATATTAAAAATAGAAAATGAGAAACAGCAAATTATACAATTATATGTGTGTATACTTAAAATATCCAGCTTAATCCCAGAGGTAACTTAATTGCTTCTTTCCTTAAACAGTGAGATGAAGCACCAAAGATCCCCTCATGGGAGGACATCCCAAGATAGTTCTGTGTATGCTGCAGTTCCTGCTGATGTACATTCATTTGTTTGTGAGGGCCAACAGAGTTCCAGGTGACTGTATTTTAGAAGAAGAAGACGGCATGCTGTGCCCCTGTGGTCAATGTTAAGTCATCTGAATATTATTAGCTGTTAGGAAAGGTGGGTTTTACTTCCAACCTAAAGGCTTGCTGTGAGTGCACAACCAAGATCAAAAAATAAAAAAATACCTCAATATTGAAATTGTATTGATTGGCTTTGAAATAATAGCCACTTAGCAAGTTGTTTTGAAGATTTCAATATTTATAAACATAATATTGTGAATTATATAGGAAGCACAATCTTATATTTCTTTTACAAATAAGGAGGAGGTGAGTCCTCCCAAGACACAATAAGAACACATGGCAGAATCAGTACCCAAATGCATATTAGTCTTTCCTCCATGTGTCTTTGCCTTAGAGACCTCCAAATCCTTTGACCACTACATGCAAGAGAGCTCCTCCAACAATGTGTTATTCCATGGAAGAATTGCTGGATTCCAGCTCCATGTTTAGGACAGGCTACCATTTGTTTTCAAGGAGCAAGGTAAGCTTCTATATGTAATGTGCACCTTTGGTGAAAATTATAATTCATGCAAAAGTAATGAGGCAGCTGGATCTTCCATGAATTACATGGGCACAGAAGTTAGGCTTAAGAACATTTTTCTAAAACAGAGATGAAGATGGAGTGCAAATATTAAAAGGCCATCAGGAAAGAGTTTAGTGATATTTATAAAACATCATCCTGCTGCTTTTGAAATACTTTTTGAAGTATAGGTGAACCATGTGGTGGTGCATATCTATTAATCTCAGTGGCTCAGGAGGCTGAGACAGGAGAATCACATGTTCAAGGCCAACCTCAGCTACTTAATAAGGCCCTAAACAACTAAATGAGATCCTTTCTCAAAATAAAAAGTAAAAAGTGATGGGAATGTTACTCAGTGGTTAGGGGCCTCTGGGTTCAATACCTGCTAAAAAGAAAAACAAATGCATGGATGAAACTCTGAGTGAATTTTTGCTAATTTCTACTTGTTCACTACCTGATGGTTTCTCATAGAGATTAAAAAGCACAGAGAAGAAAGTGTCCCTTCTTTAACAGTAAGGAATCAAATGATTTAAGAAGACCAGAATTTCATTTTAAATTTTGCCATTCATCCCATTCTCATTTTTTATGATTATTGCCATATTTATAAATATTGTTGGTGATTTAGCTAAAGGAACAGGCTTTTGGTTAAAATTAAACTGGGTTTAAATATTGAATCTTGAATCTTCCTCAATCTACTGGTGGAATGGTAGAATATTACTTAGCTTCACAAATTGTTAGCAATTTTAATACTAAATTTAAAAAAATACCTACCTATAGAGGGACAAAAATTTCCTATCAAATGTTGTTCAACACTTTTAAATGTTACCTATGTTAAGGGGGGACAAAAATTAAGCCCTCGTGGAAGTTGAAGTTGCAAAGAAATAGGATGAGAATAATAGGGAATGAGTAAGCTTCCAAATTACTCAAATTCAAATCGATTTAAAATACTGGTAATATACTTCAACAATTGAAAAATTTTAAACTTGAAACTTTTAAATCATATCTGCAGGCCGAAGGTAACCCCTAAATGTGAACATTCTACCTTGGCTACCTATGATTCAACTGTACATTGATAATAATGAGAAAATAAGTACTCTTTCCATTCAAGAGAAAATATGGACTTCAGAAAGAAATTTAGCAGAAGTGCGCCTCACATGCAATGACATGAACCATCAATCCTGTGGGCAGATCATGACCAGAATATGAACATAATGCACACAAAATCTCAGTGGACTTAGTGGACTAGTGAAAAAAAAAGCAAAATTGAGGAGTGAGACTTTATGACTGCTAACCACATCCACATCTTAAGCCCCACAATTTAGGACTCTCTCAAAACCCAGAGAGTCCATAAGTCTACCCTAGTAATAATAGTAGAGATAGCACTTTTCAGGTTATGCTAAACACTCAGCACCTACTCATTTTTAATATGTTTTCTCAATTTTCACACTTGCATCTTGATATGGGATCTTTACCATGTTAATTTTGAAAATAAAGAAAATCTGGTTCAGGGAAGTGAGGGTAGTAGCAATGATTCTTAGCTTGTAGATGCATTCTGTCTGGGATCAAAGCTTGACTTTACAATTAATACTTCTATAAACACAATGTATTAATCAAACGCTGGTGTCTCACAATCTAAATGGAAGTAATAACTCTCCAACTTTATAAGCTTATTGAGAAATTGGGGACTATAGATGTCAATGCCTATAATTCATCACGGTTCCTGGCACATGAGCTACACAGAAGTCTGTGACTTTATCAGGATAGAAAAACATAAACTGATTGATTTATTAATCCCAGCATTGTCATGTATAATTTAAATAATTTTCAAAAATCTCGGCTTACACATATATCACGTTTAAAGCATAAAATGGTCTATGTAGACCCTCAGTCAAAATTCTGGAGCAGAATAAATAATGAATACACTAATTTTTTTCAGGTGCATGCTTTAATGATGAGAATTTTGAAATTCATAGTATTGCCACAGTAATAAAACAATGCATAGTATATAAACATCCCAATTTCACTGCAGTCTGTACTGTGCTTAAGGCCCTATTTTTACTCTTCTTTGCCATAGGACATTTCCTAATTCCCAAGTGATGCTGATGGAGAACAGAACAGAAGTGACAGAGTTCATCCTCTTGGGATTAACCAGTGCCCCAGAACTACAAGCCCCACTCTTTATCACAATTGCTCTCATCTACTTCATCAATATGGTTGGGAACCTGGGGATGGTTATGCTAATCCTGCTGGACTATCATCTCCACACTCCAATGTATTTCTTTCTTGGTAACCTTTCTCTGACAGACTTTTGTTATTCTTCAGCTGTGGCTCCCACAGTCATGGCTGGACTGGTTTTAGGAAATTGCATAATTTCCTACAATTCCTGTGCTGCTCAGGCATTCTTGTTTGGAGCCTTTGCTGGTGTAGAGAATTTATTCTTGGCCTCAATGGCCTATGATCGCTATGCTGCAGTGTGTAAGCCCCTGCATTATACCACCACCATGACAGCACGTGTGTGCACATGTCTGGCTGTAGGCTGCTATGTGGGAGGCTTCCTGAATGCCTCCATCCATACTGGGGAAACATTCAGTCTCAGCTTCTGTACGTCCAACGTGGTCCATCATTTCTTCTGTGATATTCCAGCAGTCATGGCTCTGTCTTGCTCTGACAGGCATATTAATGAGCTGGTTCTTATTTACGTAGCTAGCTTCATTATCTTTTTTGCTCTTCTAGTTATCTTGGTATCCTACATATTCATATTTATTACCATTCTAAAGATGCGCTCAGGTGCAGGATACCAGAAGGCATTGTCCACCTGTGCCTCCCACTTTACTGCTGTCTCCATTTTCTATGGGACTGTTATCTTCATGTACTTACAGCCCAGCTCCAGTCACTCCATGGACACTGACAAAATCGCATCTTTATTTTACACCATGGTCATCCCAATGCTGAACCCTGTGGTCTACAGCCTGAGGAACAAGGAGGTCAAGCGTGCATTCAAAATAGTTATTGGAAGCACCAAATATTGAAAAGAATGTCCTTTCTGAAATTTTAATTTTCATTTCACTGATAGCTAAATATGTTGAACATTTTCTTCATGTTTACTTATTATTGATACTTCTTTTGAGTAGTGTCTATTTAGATCATTTGCCCATTTATTGATTGTATTAATTATTATTTTGTTGATGACCTTTTTGGGTTCTTTATGTATTTTGGATATTATTCCTCTGTCAGATTAATAGCAAAGATTTTCTCCCATTCTGTAGGTTGTTTCTTCACTCTTTCCATTGTTGTGCAAACCTTTTTAATTCAATGCAATCCCATTTGTTGAGTCCTGCTTTTTTTCCCAAAACTATTGGAGTCCTATTCAGAAAATCATTACCTGTCCAATATCTCGAGATGATTCCTCTGTTTTTTTCTATAGCTTCAAAGTTTCAGGTCTTATTTTAAGGTTTTGTATCCATTTCTTATCCATTTTTGGTTGATTTTTTACAAGGTGAGAGCCAGGAATCTAGCTTTAATCTTGTACATGTATATACACAGTTTCCAGCATAATTTGTGGAAGATGTTGTCTTTTCTCCAGTGTATGTATTTGGTATTTTGTCAAGAATCAGACAACTGTAGATACGTGGGTTTGTTTCTGTGTCTTTTTTCCTCTTCCATTGCTCTTTGGGTCAGTTTTATGCCAATACCATGCTGTTTTCTTACCATGGCCTTGTAGTATATTTGATGCCAGGTATTATGACACCTCCAGTTTTGCTCTTTTTGTTGAGCTTAATTCCAATGGACTTTATTGTGTGCTTTTCCTGTGGCATCTATAGCTGTTTCATGGATTTTTATTACAATGTACACTGTTTTTGAGCCTGAAGAAACTTGTTTCTCGGTAGGTCTTACAAGAGAGCCTCTGGTAGTTCAGATAAGAGCAGGGTGTCCAACAGAGTGTATGGGGTGCACCCTGTGGTTACTACTCGAGTCTTGTCATGAATATGTTCTTTGGAAGGGCCTGGGGTAGTGCATACTCTCGGTTGAGGACCTTCATGCAGGTCATTTGGAGGTATAATATCTAAAATCATTTCTTTCTTCTGTCTGCTGTTGCCTGAGGATGAACATATAGGGGTAGAACTTCAGCCCCCATCCCCAAGCCATACCTACTTGGGCAATGCTATTCATTGGGAGCTTTTATCTCCCCTATTTCTTTTCAGTGCCGGGGATTGAACCCAGGGCCTTGTGAATGCAGATTTAAACTTTAATTCATTTGTGTTGATTTCTGAAGTTGGTGAGAGACAGGATCTAGCTTCATTCTACATGTGGAAATCTTATTTCCTAAGCACCATTTACTGAGAAGACTCTCCTCTCTCCAATGAGTGCTCTTAGCACATTTGTAGAAAATCAGTTGACTGATGTTCATAGCAGCACGATTCACAATAGCCAAGCTATGAAGCCAATGTAGGTGCCCTTCAACAGATGAACAGATAGAATTCTCAAGGAAACACTCCAGATAGAAGAACAAGCAATTGATACCCAAAACCCACAAACTGAAGAAACTCAGTAAAAGTAGATAGAGAAAATGTGGCATATGTACACAATAGGGTATTAGCCATAAAGAAAAATGATTTTATGGCATTTTTCCAGTAAATGGATGGAACTGTAGACTATCATGCTAAGTGAAATAAGCCCAATAAGTAAAATGTGGAATGTTTTCTGTGATATGCAGAATCTAATCCAAAATGGTGGAAGAGGGAAAAAAGAATAGAAGAAAGATCAGTGGAGTAGACAAAGGGGAATGAAGGGAAGGGAGGAGGAACAGGAGCAGGAAAAACAATAGAATGAATCTGACCTAACTTTCCTATGTACATGTATAAATATATCACAGTGAATCTCACCATGATGTGCATCCACAAGACACTAGTAGAAAATAATAAATAAATAAATAGCAGAAAGATCAATGGACTAGAGGGAAGGGAACAGTGAGTGGGAAGAAAGGCAGAAGGGGAACTACTGGGGAATGAATTACAAGAAATTGTATTCCATGCTTTCATAACTATGTCAAAATGAATCCCATTGTCAGACATAACTGAAAAGAACCAATAAAAAGAATAATGATTTTAAAAATTAGTTGGCTATAGATGTGTAGATTAGTCCTAGAGACTAAAAAACTGGTCAAGGATTGTGGTTTATTTAGGACTTTAAAACATTTCTGGTACTCTATTTTAATGCTTCATAATCTAAATTTAAATGAACATTTTCTTAGTTTTTAAAAGTATACTTTTTTCTCTTAATTATATAAAAGCATACTTTTAAAAACAGAAATTTTAAAATTTACTTTTTATTTCTATCTGATCTCTAAAAATTGATCAATTATTCATAACTATATTTAGTGACAATATAATTATTTACATAAACTTGATGAGACTTTTTTTCCTTCTCATGGAATATGATTAAAATCATTGTCATACTTAAAATCATTGTCATACTTAAAAATGTGCATAAAATTCTTGGCAACAATTGTCACTTCCTGGAAGTGACAATGAAACTCAAGATGTTAGGTAATGCAGGTAAAAATGAAAAGTCTGTCCTTTTTGGCTTCCTAGCCTCGAGGATTTTAAAAGTTCAATATGATATTCCTTGTAAAAAGTTCCAACAATCCAGCTACCAGAGAGGAGGTGTCATGCTGCTTTTTTTTTTTTCTTTTCCATGTGTGATATTTGTATGCTGAGATTAGCTCATGTGATGGGATGGGAGTCTCTTCTGCTTTTACATGAGGGCCTTTTAGCAACAAGCCATCTCTTGATGGTGTGCCCTGGGTTACTGGTTTGTATTCTACTTTATTTTTTTAATTTGTCATTTTAAATTAGTTTTATAGTATCTTATTTTTAGATCTTTAATTGGATTTTCTCTTTTCTTATCCTAATTTTCTGTTTTCATCTTACCTTTCTTCTCCTTTCCCTTTTTTCTAATTTTTTAAATTATTATTTTTCATTCACCCTCTTTTACTTTTTCCCTGTTGACTTTTCCTTCTTTTTACTTTTTTTTGAAAAATTAATTCTACCTTTAATAGTAACATTTTAATTTCTGTTATTAGTTTTGTTCACTTTTTCCTTCTTTATCTGGTTTGTTCTAATGTTGTTTTCTTCCTTTTGAGCAGTGCTAGAGATAGAGACAGGAACCTCAAGCATGTTGAAGTATGTGCTGCTGCTGAGCTATACCCCCAGCCCTGCTGAGATAAATTGTACCTTGTCCTATCCATGACCTAGTCCTGCTCAAACTTTGGGAGACACTTCAACTGACATAACAGAGGAGAGCTAGGGATGTAGCTCAGTGATACAGTGCCTGCCTAGCATTAAATGGTGCTGGGAAAATTGGATATTCACATGCAGAATGAAACTTAGACCCTTACTTACCTCTCACCACTTACACTAATCTGAGAATCCTAGTCAAAACTTCCAAAACACAAACTAGTAAGAGCCTATATGGTTATTCTCTCTGCACTTATCCACACAACCAAAACAAGTTTATTGATACTGGACCTGTTTTGCAAATTGATCTTACAGTAATTATCATTGGTAAATAAGGAATTATTATTAAAATTTGTGTCTCAAAATTATAGTATAACTGTTAAGAGATGGTAGACCAGTTGATTTTGTTGTTGTTTATATCTGTTTTATCTTTATTGGTTCAACATCATCTTACATACTGAAGGGATTCATTGGTTCACATTCATACATGCATACATAATGACAGAGTAGCTTAAACCCAATCCTTGTCCAGGATCTCCCTCCCCTTCCCCCACTCCCTGATCTCATGTCTCTTCTGTAATTCCCCCAAGTTACAGATATAAATGACAATATGCATATATTTCAAACATTGAAATTAATAGATTTGTACACCTGCCTGGGTGCATTTGGGCTTCTCATCATAATCAAGTGTACTCTCCCATATTGAGCGCTCCCCTTTTTCTTCCCTCTCTTTTCCCCTTTCTTCTCCTCCCCCACCTTCATAGCTATATTCCTCATAGCTTGTGTGCTACTTCAGATTTGCTGGGACTATTAAATGAATTTGACTACCTTTCATCCTATCTTAGGTTTTACTCCAGCTTCCACATATGAAAGGAAAAAATTGACCCTTACATCTCTGGGTTTGATTTGTTTCACTCAGCATGATTTTTTCCATTTCCATCCATTTTCCTACAAAAGTCATAATATTGTTCTTTCGAATAGCTGAGTTGAACTCCACTGTATATATATGCCATAGTTTTGGGATCCATACATCCAGTGAAGGACATCTAGGATGTTTCCCTAAGTCAGCTATTGTAAATTGAGCTACTGTAAACATTGATGTAGCTATATCTCTGTAATAAGTTGATTCTAGCCTTATGACCCAGATATCCCACTCCTGGGTATTTTCCCAGAAGGGCTAGGTCCAGTACATTACTTTTTTGGTTTTTATGATCTACCTGTAGACTGGACTGAATTCAGAGCTCTACTAGTTTTTTCAGGTCTATCTACAGCTCTCCAACTAAAAATGGAGATTGCTCTTTCCTAAAGCCCTATATGCTAAAGCCAGATAACTAGATTCAAATTCCATGATGGTTGTGGACCACAGAGAGAGTTCAACATGCCAGGGCTGGACATGTAGCTAAGTGGTATGCTGCTGTTCTCCCCTGTGAGAAAACCTGGCTTAAATTTCTAGTACTGGGGCAGAGGCAGGGTAGGGTGGTGAGTTGTCATCAAACCATAAGAAAATGCAACCATAGATATTAAGACTACCAAATTTCTGACTTTATGCCATAGAGAGTATGTCCCAGGCCTATTGGAATGGGACTCCATGTCATAATAGGACTCTAACCCTTGTGGTGCCTGGTTGTCCACTAACATTGTAATGCCATAATGAAAACTTCATGATCAATAGCTGTATGAGTAACTTGACAGGATCTGACCCAAGAAACCCTTTGGTGTACTTTGATAAAACCCACATAAGCAGAAGGGATACAAACCCCAGTCCAACCTCACCGCCCCCGTCCCTGCACAAAGGGACAATGAAAACCTAACCACAGAGTGGCTGATCAGCTTTGCTTTCAGAGAGAGTTCTTGAAAAAAGTGGAATGCTGGTCATCATATATAAATAAACTTTAAAATGTCTTTCTCTTCCTCCACTTTCATTATATTCTGGCTATTTTAGTCTTTTGAAAAGTAAAATGTGAAAAGGCAAATTCTGCAAAATAAATCTAGTTCTTAAATTAATTCATTTAATGTGCTTTAGTTCTATATCTCTCAATAAAATGCGTTGGCAATAAAAGCACACACTTTCATTTGAAACCATACCACATTTTTTATTTAAAATTGGATCTCTTAGAACAGTTATTCAACTAAAGGAAAAAAAAGTAAATAAAAAGAATACTGAAAAAGTAAGAAGTCCTTTTCTGTTGTCAGTACAGTAGGGTGAATATAAATAACAGTTGTATATTAAATATCTCAATACCACAGAAAGATGGATTTTGAATGTTTTCATCATAAGGAAATAATGAATCTTTGGGATAGATATGTTTAACTCAATTTAAATATTATGTCATATATACAGTTATTGAAACATCATGATTCCCCATTAATATGTATAATTTTATGTTTTAATGTATAAATTAAAATTAATTTAATAAATGAAAAGTAATAATAGAAAAAACATTTGTTTTAAATCTGTAGTCTAGTACTAGTACTCCAATTAATTATTTAATTATTAAACTGATTTTATTCTTTGGCATATATACATTATATATATTGTATAAAAATATATATAAGCAATGCTCATTAAAATACCAATTACATGGAAGATGGTGGAATAAAACTGCTCTCCATGTGACTGCAAGAGAATTAAAGTAACAAAGGAGAAATTATATTATGAGGCTAGAGAGAGGAAGAACTCCAAGCACCAATAAAGTGATGGGGAACCTAAATAGAACAGTGAATCAGAAAGGCAACACAGAAAGTGCAAAGCTAGCCAAGTGTGGTGGTGCACGTCTGTA
>PVKS010033022.1:0-22074 GCA_004027875.1 Aplodontia rufa | reverse complement strand
AATAAAAAGTAACTAGAATGCAATCGGAAACAGTATGATGGATGGCTTAGCTAATAACAACCTCAACATGTAAGAATTTTTACAGGAACATGGAACCTTGCCTAGGATGCTGGGGGATGTAGGGAGAGGGGCAGGGAGTGGGGGAGGGAATAGGAAGGATATCAAGGAGGCTGGAGGGAGGGAGTATGGGGGAATCAACTCAGTGGGGAACCTATGACTTCCATGAGAAGTCAAATTAACATGGTGGTTAAGCAGGGAGAAACATGGAACCATGGCGGGGAACCCAAAGGGGACCCATGGAATGGCATCAGCCTTGGCTTGCTCTGTCATTGTACATTTGTTCTTGATTGTTTGAGAATGATTCCCTCCTAATTGTAAGACCATCTTTAACAAATTTAAAAAAAGATATAAAGAAAAGAAAAATTGATCATCCACAGACTCTATAGGAAAGAATTACTTCAGGTTGAAATTACCAAAATATACAATCAATCCAAGAGACAGACATGGGATGCAAGGAAAAATGAACAAAAACACTAATGAAACATATAATGTTCACATAATTCAAATAGTTCTTGAAAAATGGATGGAAATCTTAATTGGTAAGAAATTATTCTTTCTTTTTTTTTTTTAAACCTTTTTGGTACTAAGAATTGAGCCCAGAGGTGCTTAACCACTTAGCCACATCCCCAAGTCCTTTTTATATTTATTTTTTATTTTGAGACAGGGTCTGACTAAGTTGCTTAGAGCCTCACTAAGTTGCTGAGGCTGACTTTGAACTTGTCGTCCTCCTGCCTCAACCTCCAGAGTCCCTGGAATTACAGGCCTGTGCCACTGCACCAGCAGAAATTATTCTTAAGAATATAAAGGCATTTAATTCAAAATAAAAACTACTACAACAATCTATAGCATCCCTTTTCAGTAGAAATACAATATAAGCTACAAATGTGAGCTACATACATAATTGTACAAATTTTTGAAAAGCTATATTAAAAAGAACAAAAGAAATAGTTCAAATTAATTGTAATAATATATTTTATTTAACCCAGTATATCATAATGCAGTGTAAGAATTATTAACAATAGATTTTACATATTTTATTCTGTCTTTGAAATCCAGTGTTATATTTTGCAGCACATCTCAATGCAGACCAACCACATATTCAGTGTTCCTTAGCCATGCGTGTCTAGTACCATCATGCTAATAGATCTGGGGTGAAGAATTCAGGTGATTTTAAGAAAATAAAGATGCAGGTAGGGGGTAAAAGCATGCCAAGAGTTTTATCTTCTTCTCAGGAAAGGTAGCAAGATAGAAACACTGATGATGTTAAAAATTAATATTAACCAATTTAAACATGATGTATAAGGTCTAAAGTACTAGAGAAAAAAAGTACAACCAATCTAATAAAAGGCAGGAAATGAAAATAAAAGAAATCAAGGCTGAGAGTTGAAAAAGTATAGTTCATACCAACTTTGGAATACTGTGCTGTAGTTAAAAGGAATGAGGGGTACCATGTGGTAGGCATCACTGAAGGTTCCCAGTGATCCTTGCTCACTGGCATTCATGCCCTTGTGTAATGCTTTCTCCTCAAGAGTAGGTTGGACTTGCCAGTTCTCTTCTAATCAACAGAATATGATAAAAGTGGTAAGGTACCGCTTCCAAAATGGGATAACAATTGGTTGCCGTCTTGGCTACACTCTCTCTTGGGTCATCACTGGGGGAAGCCAGCTGCCACATCCTGAGCCACCCCTGTATGTGTGGGTCCATGTGGCAAAGCGCTAAAGCCCCCTGACAACCACATATGTGAGCTTGGAAGAAGATTCCCACCTCGCTCCCAGCTGAGCCTCAGGTGAGACTACGGCCTTAACCAAAAGCGTGGCTGCAAGCTCCTTGGAGGGTGACCCAAAGACGCTGCATCTGCAGCTCACCCACAGAATCATGCAAAAGTAAATGCTTGTTGCTTGAACCCCTAAGGTTTGGAGTAATTTTTAACACAGAAGTAGGTACTAAAATAGCATCTATGTATTAACATTCAATAGAAAAAGCCCCAATTACTGTTTAGTACACGAAGTAGGAGCCTATATAAATTGAAAATGTAGAAATAAAATTGTATGCAAAATAGACAGAGTGAAATTTATTATGATGTGATTATTTCTGCCTTTCCTCTCTAACTTATTCTCCCTCCAAACACTAAGGTGAATCTTCAGTTGCACCCATGTGTCTTTTAGCTGCTGCAGTGAGCATTTAGTGAGAGGCCCAGCAGTCTACATGGTGAAGAGCTGAAGATCAAGGAAAGAGAGAGAGAAAGGGAGGATAGGCACCACCTAGGGCTGGAGAAAGAGTCCTATGATTGTGTGTGTGAGACCTCTCATGCTGCATGAGAAGTGTGGCATGCGGTTTAAAGGTTTTCAAGAGATGAGTACAAGGAACAAAAATGCTTTCTAATCAATATTTCATGGATTGGCTGCATTTCTTTGAATTTAACTTTATTCAGAGATTAGCTATGTGGATAACTGAATTTATTAGGATACTGTTTGTGTATAAGTAAATATAAAAACCCTGTAAGGAAGCAGGGAAAGACTTTCTACTCTATGTTCTCCTGTATTTCCAAGTTCAATAGCCTGTATTGATAAAAATAAATAAATAAATAAATAAATAACTCTGCAGGAACTATCACACTAAAATTTCTGTGATGTCAACAGTGCAGGACAGAGTCAACAGATAAAATCTATATCTTACTGATAGTTACGACAAAGGCAGGGATGTGTACTAGTGGCCCCAGTGGTGACATGGATAGTGAGAGAGAGAAGAAAACAGTGGCTACCATGGGTAACTGAAAGACTTTTGCTACAAACACGCATAAAACACTGAGAATTCATGGAGGAACCTTGAGCAGTGCTGAAAAGCCAGCTATTATGTTTTATGGGAGAATCAGAGACATCTGTTTCCTGAATGGCTTGTGACCCAGTTTTAACCTGAGATTATGAAGCTGCAGAAATGAGGATGGCACTTTCATTGGGTTACTAACAACCCTAATGATCCCCTAAACAAAGCTCCAAATGCTAACAGCAATCAGGGTCAGTTCTAGGGTACAAAGAAACAGGAACTTTCGGGCACTGCTGATGACTGTATAAACTGGCACAAACAGAACGACTTTGTCGTGGGCAGGTTGGAGTTTCAATTCTCTGAAGGAAATTAATTCTTCTTCCATACTCCCACTCCTACGCTCCCCAAATATCTTAGTCACCCTTTGCCTGTGAAAGGTCTGCAAACCCCCAGGTGCATTTAGTTGGTTTTTCTCTCTCTCTTGTATAATAACTCATTGCTGAGTATCTGTCTTTCTGCCTAGCATGTGCTAGAAGCCATAGGATTCAATCATCCTACAGTGTATGTCCCTACCCATCAGTTTTTATGCTCTGGCAGAGAAAAGAAAACACACCCAGAGATTAGTCAGTGACAGTGTTGGGCATACCGCAATGCTAGTACTATCAAAATACAAAACTGCGTAGTCTAAGAAAACTTTATTTATGTTTTGGAGTCAGGATCTGGCTATGTTGCCCAAACTGGTCTTGAACTCCTGGAATCAAGAGATCCATCTGACTCAGCCTCCAGAATAGCTGCGCCACTGAACCCATCTTATCCTGAACCCATCTTATCCATCTACTCTCTGAAAAGAAATGTTCATGGAGGATTTACTATACACCCAGGTCCTGGGATAAAAAGGTTAGTGAAGATCCTATCACTTATCTTTGAGTAGGTAGGGGATACAGATCAAACAGTCTCCGAAATAAACATAAAATTTACAATCTTTTCAAGTTAGAAAGGAAAACAGCACAATGCTATGAGGCACTAGAACTTGACCATACATGGAATTCAAGTCTAACTTGACTCCAAACTTGCAGCTCCTCTTACTAACCGTGCTTCGCCCCCTACAAAGTAGCCAAAATCATAACCTAAAGATGCTATTGTTAATCTTACTTCTAAACTTTCCTTTTCTTCTTTGAGGCTTCAGGATGGGTCTCTGTTCTTGCATCACAGTTGCCGTTGGTGTGGTGTGACAGCCTGGTGTCAGGCTCAGATTCAGAGAGCCCCAGTTCAAATTTGCTTTGTGACTTTCCATCTCTGTGACAAAGTCATTAGACCTTTTTGGTCCTCACCTGTCAAATGGGAATTTTAGCCCATGTGAAGAAAGAAACATAGGTGCAATGAACAGATACACTAGTTAAAGCTGGGACTGTTGTTGCCTATAAATACAGAATCCTAAACTCCGGAAATTAAGGTATTTTGTCCAGAATTAGATCCATATTTGATGTTTAAGTTAGAATTTTGTATCTTATGTTCTTGAAATTTTTCTTGAGATAAGGAAAAAGCACTGAAAATATATATGTATAAAAGAAAAAGGACCTTTGCTGTTTGTTTATAGAGCCATTGTTTCCTGCTAAAGAAACCCATTTGAGTGAGAAGCTTCCAGCTAAAGCACTTTAGCTGTATGTTTTGGCAGCAATCAGGGAGTGGTGTTGGGACTCTTAAACATCCTGTGTTTCTGGAAAGCTGGAGTCAGGGTTTTGGTTCCTGGAAGAGTGACGTTAGATTGTCCATTTACATCCAGTAAGTCTATTAGCCACTGATTGCAATGCATCTCAGTCCTCTGGAGATATTTGAGCACCACTTCTATTACATTCTTGGCTCTTGGCTACTGCTTTTTTGACACCTCAACTTTATCCAGAAGGCAAGTTGCTGCCAATAAATCTACATAATTCTGATCAGTTCTTTGGAAGGAGCTTATTGCACTGCAAGTGACCCATTCTACTGAATGGTCAGGGGAATTCTAGACCCCTTAAGCTACATAAAAAAATAATAAACAACCCAGATGTCCCTCACTGGATGAATGGATCCAAAAGCTGTGGTACATATATGCCCTGGAATTTTACACAGCAATTAGAAACAATGATGTTGCAGCCTTTGAAGGTAAATGGATGGCTATGGAAGAAATTATGCTGAGTGAAATCAGCACAACCCAGAGAACCAAGAGTTGAATGTCTTCACTCATCTGTGGAGGCTGGAACTAGACCCTGGCCATTGAAAAAGGTGTTCTATTATCATGTGTTAAATCCAGATATCATGTAATGTTACACAACCTAATACTTTTTTTTAGAGATGTTGTGGGAAGGGGAAGGGAGGGATAAGGGTGGGTCACTGGTGGGGGGCTCTCTGGGGTAAATCTATTCTTCAAAATCTATATACATTATATATTATTTTGTTAAAAATTTGTATGATTGTTCAACAAATAAATTTCTCAATTAAAAAAATGAAAAAAAATAATAGTGGTCCTCATTCTGCCAGTCACTTCCTGTGAAGTGAAAAATCACACTGCTCACCAACCTCTCTGAATATCAGCCTCATTGTCTTGATTTCCTATGCTTCCCGCATAAAAAGTGTTTTAGGTGTTAATACTACAGCATAGGTATTATTTGCCCCATTTTCACATGGGAGGAATAAGTGCCGTTCAGAGAGGTTAACTCAAGGCCAATACATTTGGTTGGGGATGCAACTAGTGTTTAAATTAGAGTTTCTTAACCTTGGCATGATTGACATTTTGCACCAGATAACTGTCTGCGTGCGAAGGGGATCCTGTGCCTTGTAGGATGTTAGCATCTATATCCCAGTACCATCTATGCTCAAAACCCCTACCACACAGTTTGACAACTATAAATATCTCCAGGCGTTGGCCCAATGTCCCTGCAGAAGAAAAATGGTCCTTTGCTTCAGATAGAGAAGCACTTTTTAAAATCTAGGACTTTCTGTTTCCAAAGTTCATGGTCATTTCACTGTATTATGTTGTTGTTCACATATACCATATAGCTTCTCTTTTTTAAAAGAAATTTAAGATCCAGGATGTAGCTCAGTGGTAGAATGCATGCTTAGCATACACGAGGCCCTGAGTTCAATCCCCAGCACCAAAAAATTCAAAAAGGAAAGAAGAAAAAAAGAAACATGTTATGGTTTGGATATGAGGGGCCACCCTGCAAAGTCCTGTGTTAATACAGGAATGTTTAGAAATGATTGGGTTGTGAGAGCTGTAACCTAATTAGTCCATCCTAGTTTGAATGGATGGACTGGGTGATAACTGTAGGCAGGTAGGATGTGGCTGCAGGAGGTGGGTCATAGCGGGTGTGCCCTGGAAGATCCCTCTTCCCTGTGGCCCCTTCTTTTCTCTTTCTACTTCCCAGTTGCCTTGAGCTGAGCAACTCTCCTCCACTGGGTCCTTCCCGCTATGATGCTCTGCCTCAGAGCAACGGAGTCAGCTGACTATGGACTGAAACTCTGGCTGACTATGGACTGAAACTCTGAATCCAGGAGCCCCAACTAAACTTTTTCTCCCTTGTTCTTGCCAGGTGTTCTGGTCATAGTGAGGCAAAGCTGACTAACATAAAATGTAAATAAGTTTTTTCTTTTTTTCAAAATAGCTGTCATATATTATTAGAAGTTGATTTAAACTTGTGAAGTCAGTAAATATTGTCACTGGTTACGTAGTTATCCTCTTTTGATCTTTCAATCTTGCAGTGATCCCCACTTCTCCATCTGCCTACTCCTGTACTAGGTGTCCACTTTCCAAATCAGGAATAACGCTTTCTATGCCAACATGGCCAACATTCCTGCCGTGTCATTGTGTTGTTGCTGCATGTTTGGTGGCAATATGGAATACCCATTTCTCCAATATGAACATTATTTACAAATGTGGTTTCTCCCCCACAAGAAAAGCAACAATGAACTTATTTTCCTGCTTATTATTGAAATATGAGCAAGTGCTTAAAAACACATGACCTCTTTGATTTATATTTCATGATTTCAGTAACCCTGGGGGGAAAAGAAGAACTGATGAGATGAGTATCAAAATAATGCATGCTGTTGAGGAGACAAGCTCCTTTTTTTTTTTTTTTTTAAGATAGGACAATGAGGGAGAGAGAGACAGAGAGTTTTTTCAAACGGCTTTTCTTGCTCTGACACTTAGTTCTGTACATGGGTGCTGGGGTTTGAACTCGTGTACTTGAGCATGCCGGGCAAGCGCCGTAACTGCTGAGCCACCACTCCAGCCCCAAGACAAGCTCCTTTTAAAAAAAGTAAATATTCTGCATTGACCCATATGGAAGCAAAAAGACTATTGAGCACTTGAAATGTATACAGAATTTCAGTCTTAGTATTAAAAATATATAGTGGCTCATTAAGATATTTTATTTGCTTGCATGTTAGAAAGAAAACTTTTAGATATTTTATATTATATAAAATGTTTAAAAATTTTAAAACAAAAAGCAATGAATTCATGGACTCATTATTATTTGATTTAAGCAGGCCAAGCTCTCACTGACATTTAGTTCATTTCCAATACTGTAATGAAAAACCTGAGGCCAGGTAGTTTATAGAGAAAAGAAGCTTATTATGATCACATTTTTTAAGGCTGAGAGTCTAAATAGGTCTTTGGCAAAGACCTCCCTGGGCGCATCGTATCATGAGAGATGGCATCATGGTAGAAGGACATGTGAGAGCAAGCGATGACATGTCAAGACAGGAAGGTAGAGAGTGAGACACAGGATTAACTGGAGTCCCATGAGAAGTAAAAAGTCTCTTCCAAGGACATGCTCCCAGGAGCCTAAGAGCCTCTTGAAGGACCCCTCTTCTTAAAGCTCCCGCCCTTCTTTGCATCGACACATTGGCAGCCAAACTTCCTGCACGAGAACTCTAAAGGGACAAACCACGCCCACATCATTGCACATGTCTGGGGCATGCTTTGAACAGCCCTAGGAAGTTTTCTACACCTCCTCCTTTAGTCTAACTAAACATTTCACAACAAAACATTGCTTCATTTTCCTGAAAGGAGCCTTGTGAATTCTGCCACGAATACACAGCCAGGATCATAAGAGAACCTGGAAAATGCACCTGCTCAGCCTAGCCTTGACCAGGAAGGAAAGCAGTTTATTGTTCAAGGGGGTTAATGTGTAGACAGGCCGTTCTTCTGAGTGTAGAGGAGATGTGCAGAAAAGAGTGGCAGACCCAAGACTCCTAGCTTTAGAAAGACCTGCTTGCAAGGTTGGCCCTGGGCTGGCAGCTGGGAATGGAGGAGTAGTGGAGGGAAGGTTCCCACAATTCCTTCAGTGCTCACAGGGGTCAGAGGGTGCAAAGTGTTTGTTCAAACAACAGAGTTTAAGCTGAGCACCCGCATCCCGTCTACGTTTGTCAACTGAACTTCGGTTTTCTCATTTTGTTTTGTTTTCCAGCCATGAACCCTATAATCTAAATCAGTGGTGGCAGCAGTTTTGTCTTTGCCCAGGACGGCTGTAAGTATGAGGGTCCATGTGCCCCAATTCTGACCCATAAAACCTGATGATGACTAAGCTGGCGGCTTCTGGAACAGGGCCTGACTTACAGGAGTTGCTTTGTATCTCTGGATATGATGGTTTTCTGGACGAAAGCTTGGTAACTACTTCATCTGTATGCAATCCACACTGAGGAGGAAGCCCTCACCATCACCTGTGCAGAGCAGAAAGACCAAACCTGGGTCTTTTGCTATCATATTTGAGCTACTGAAGAAAACGATGCTGAAGTCACTCTATCCAGACTTGGTATATGAGGTAATATCACCTCTTGTCTAAGTGATTTTTAATCAAGTTTCTCTTACAAAGTATCCTAGCAGACGAGGAGAATGTGATTCTACAACTTGTCAAGTGAATTTAGATGGTATCTTGAGGAAAGTATATGTATATATTTGTTCACCAAATAATTTACAAAATGTCTTTATGTCAAGGGAAGACATCCAAGAAAAACAATAGAAGAAAACAAATTCATAATCCAGGTAGGAATATAAAATGAGTATGCAAATAAATATAAGGCATCTTAAATCACATAAGATACCACAACATAATGCTGCTGTTAAATAAAAGGCATTTTTTACTACTCTGAGTTTAGGGTATTCAGGATACAAGTTATTCCAAAGCCCTCAGCAGAGGACTCTTCATGCCCGCTGTCCAGAATTGGGGCACATGCCCATTCATATTTCGAACAGTTGCTACAAAAGGGAAATGCCTGTGCTGGCAGACTGAGATTCTGGAAGCAAACAGTCCTGCAAGGCCCAGGACTTTTTGGTCTGCTTCTCACCCTGATAGGAGTAGAGCCATTAGAGAGCCCCTGGCCTCAAGCTCCTTAAGTAATAGCTGCTTCATGGTTCATAAGCACTGTAGGTTAAGCTGTTAGACACAATGGTCCATCCAGTACAGCGTGTTCACAGATCTCAGGCTCCTTTAGCATATGGACATATGCCTTCCTGTTTACTCTTCGTTGAGAAGAGGTTGCTCAGATACCATCCTAATCAAGGAAGAAGTGATTTAGTTCATGGGATAAACAAGCAGGTTTTCTGACTCTGATGAGTTCAGTGTATAATTAATTATTATATATACTCCTTAGAAATGTGGGAGAGTGATAGACTCCAACATCATCACAGCCATTTCAATCAGTGCAAAGCTTGAGGAAGCCAATTTTCAGACCTGTTGACAAGCTGATCCTCCAACCCCACAAATCTGCCCTGGAAATTTCTCTAAGAAGGAACTAATGCGAAAATAGATACTTCATTGTAATATCATTAAAAGTGATCAATTAGGTTTCTTTGGGAAAGGAAAGCTTATTGAAAGGGGAATTACAACTGGGAGTGGTGACACATGCCTGTAAACCCAGTGGCTCAGGAAGCTGAGTCAGGAGAATCTCAAGTTCAAAGCCAGCCTCAGCAACTTAGTGAGATCCTGTCTCAAAATTTAAAGAAAAACAAAACGGGATGGGGATGTGGCTCAGTGGTTAAGTGCCCCTGGGTTTCAATCCCTGGTACTAAAAATAAATAAATATATATAAAAAGGGGGAATTAATAGAAAACAGATTTGTATAAATATTTTCCTTTCCTTAAATGGAGGAAGGAGAGCTGCGATATTGAAAATTTATGGAGTGATTCAGACTTAACTTTCCTATGTTCATATATGAACATACAACAGGGAATCTCATTAACATGTTCATCAAAAAGTCACTAAACTAAAAAAAACTGCTATTAAATAATAGATCAGTAAAGTAGAGAGAAGGTGGAGGAGGAAACACTGGGGTGGAATTGACATTAAGTTATACTCCATATTTTTATAATTGATTATTCTATTGTCATGTATATCTAGAAAGAAAAGGAGGAGGGAGGAAGGGAGGGAAAGGAGAAATATTGAGGAATGAATCTGAAAAATCTATACTCCATGCTTTTGTACTTATTTCATGGTATAGTCTAATGTCATGTATATCTAAAAAAGAAACAATAAAAAATATTTTCATTTCCTTGAGAACCTGCCTCAGCTGGTCATATTATGACTTTCAATTCTTTTTTCATAGCTATGAGACAGCTATTATGAACTTATTTTTTAAAATGAAGCAAAAATTTAGGAAGTTTAAGTTACTTGCCTAAGAAGAAAGAACTAGGGCTGGAGCGTGGCTCCGCGGTTATGGCACTTGCCGGGCATGCATGAGGACACAGGTTTGAACCCCAGCACCACGTATACAACAAAATGTCAGAGCAACAATGCCACATGAAAAGCTAAATAAAATGGATTCTCTCTTTCTCTCTCTGTCACTATCCCTCTTTCTTAAAAAAAAATTACTAAATAGAAAAAATAGTATTTAAATTTAGTTCTTTGCATTTAAAATTCAGTTATTTCCATGATGGTACAAATTTAATTGCTATCATACATATTTTTCAGGACTTTTCATAGTCTTCACAATGATCATATTAAGAATTCACAATAGTCTGTTGATAGTTATGGAACACCAATTAGGAAAACATATGTCATATCAAATCAAAAATAGAATTTGTGTGTGTTGTCTCTAAAATCACAACTACATGAAAAAATAGTAAAAGGAAACTTGATTAATAAAAACAAAAAAATTTTTTGTAGTTAATGATAGGCAATTTTATTCCCTTTAATTTCTATTTTTTTGTTTTGTTATTGTTTGCTATTTTGTCATAAAGTTGTTTTGTAAGAAATGTTGATGTAAAGCAAACACTGAACCTCTATTTTTTCAGACTCAGACTTTCTTCCCCATTTGATAGTACCACCAAGTTGCACTCACTTTGAGAGGAAAAGAAAGGACTGTGGGTATTGATATGCCTTATACTGAGTACATACTCTTCACAGACAAGTTTATTTTCAGTTCCCAAAATTTACTTCATTACTTTAACAATCCATAAGAACCAAGCAAGGCAGTTACAGTTTCTTCTCTGAAGTGCTAATTTCATCTGGGTGTGATATTCCAGTTGCTGTGGATCAGCAGGGAATTATGGATCAGTAAGAAGTGTCAGGGACAATGAATACATGAGAAAGTGCTCTAAATTACTAGTAATCAGAGATATGCAAATGAAAACTACATTGAGATATCACCTCATGCCAGTCAGAATGGCAAAAATGAAGAAAATAAACAATAATAGATGCTGGAGGGGTTGTGGAGAGATAGGCACACTAACACACTGTTGGTGGAGCTGCAGACTGGTACAGCCCCTCTGGAAAGCAATGTGGAGAATCCTCAAAAAACTAGGGATGATGGGCTGGAGCGGTGGCTCAGCGCTTTCGGCGCTTGCCTGGTAAGCACGAGGACCCGGGTTCAAACCCCAGCACCACATACACGACTAAGTGTTGGAGCAACAAAGGCCATGTGAAAAACTAAATAAAGTTGTTTCTCTCTTTCTCTGTCTCTTTCACTGTCCCTCTCTTAAACAAACAAACAAACAAACAAAAAAACTAGGGATGAGCCCACCATAAGATCCTGCTATTCCTCTCCCGGGTATTTTCCCAGGGGACTTAGAATCAGCACATTATAGTGACACAGCAATATCTATGTTCACAGCAGCTCAATTTACAATAGCTAAATTATGGAAACAACCCAGATGTCCCTCACTGGATGAATGGATTCAAAAACGGTGGTACATATACACCATGGAATTTTACACAGCAATTAGAAACAATGATATTGCAGCCTTTGAAGGTAAATGGATGGCTATGGAAGAAATTACCATTCAGCATAACCTAGAGAACCAAGGGTCGAATGTCTTCACTCATTTGTGGAGGCTGGAGCTAGACCCTGGCCTTTGAGAAAGGAGGTCTATTATCATGTGTTAAATCCAGATAAGGTGTAATGTTATACAACCTAATACATTTTTAGAGATGTTTTGGGAAGGGGAGGGGAGGATTAAGGGTGGGTAATTGCAGGGGGGTGCACTCTTGGGGGTAAATCTAATCTTAATAATCTATATACATATTACATTATTTCATTAAAAGCTTATGTGATTGTTCAACAAATAAATTTCTCAATAAAAAATATTAAAATTTTTTAAAAAAAAGTGTCAGGGAGCCAGGAGAGAGAGTGCTTTTTTTTTTTTTTTTTTTTAATGAAACCACAATATACAGGTCCTAACAACACAATGGAGAAATGAAGAGGCTAGCAGCAAGGTGAAAACTCCACTGCAAGAAAAGGAAAAAAAAAATGTATACCTAGAGAGGATTTCTAGTTTTCATTTCTGTAAATAGGGAAAGGGTCATAGGAATTGGGCTATAGTAAGGTGGAAGCCACCAAATGAAGCTCATTTCTCAAGTGTCTCGTGATATGTTTGGCAGAGTTAGTGTGTACCTTCTAGGGAATGGGGAAATGTGCTAAAGGAGAAAAGGATACAAGTTAACTTGTGACCTTGGTGACTGTAAAGGAGAGAGCATTTTTCTGATGTCAAGTTGTACAAGATCATCTCTAGTGAAATGGCTAGGTAGTCAGAACAGAGGGCCCCCCCCCTGTCCAAGAGCTAGCTAGGAGAGGCAGAGAGTGATTGACAGGGCATGCTCAGGGCCTTCAAATGCAAAAAGACCACGAGGCTCACCTTTGTCCCAACTAAGATGGGGGTGGTCACAGGTGGGTACTAGGAAGTATTTGCCACCTTTTGTTTTAACCAATGGTGCTCTTGACCAGTTTCAATGCCTGTTTTACATAGATTTTAACCAATGGGGTTGATGGAACTTCTCAATGCCTGCTTTGCATGAATGTTAATTATGCTCATGCCCCAAATCTATATAACCTCTAGCCTAACCTCCATTAGATGGTGTCCTGCTTCCAGGTCCCCTCTGCTTTGTGGAGTCTCTGCTCTTCTTCCTGAATAAATCCTACTCCTTTTACTCCTCCTTCTGTGGTTGTCCATGGATTTTATTCTTCAAATTCATGAGACCAGAACCCAGAAGATTGGTGTTGAATTCCCAGGATGAATTTCCACGATACCAAGATCTGCAACACCCAGCTTTTAGCTGGAGAATTGCTGACACTTTCGGCTGCAGACACCTGCAGTCAGCCCAAATTCCCAGTTTTAACTGGGAATGGCTGCAAACACTAGAAGCAGGCTGCTTTGGCTGCTGGAATCTGTAGGGGCCCAGATTCCATTCACCAGCGGGAGCAGAAACTTCGGCCTCATCTCAAAAACCCCGCATCACTAGGACCTGGCCACTGATCAGTCACTGCCCACTGGACCTTCTAACTCCCCACACCAGCTACCATCAAAATTCATTCTTTGGGATTATTTTTTTTAAAAGAATATTTGTTATTCCTTCCCCCTTTTTACTGGTGCATTAGAATTATACATAATAGTGGGATTGTGTCCCTTTATTTTTCCAACCAATATTTGACAGCTCACTAGGTTCTAGGTACTGAGATAGGCATTGGAATGTTAGAAGCATGATAATTTTCAGCTTTTTGATGCATAAAATCCAGTTAGGAGACGGAAACAAATACAATTATAATTCTGGAAGGTGCGATTAAATTTTTCCCCATCCCCCCAAAACCTGGTTCAACCAGGGCAATTATCAGTTCAATGGACCTGATCATGAACACCGAGTTGTTGTTCCCTGAGAAAGGCACAATGGAATGAGACCTGAAGGATGAATCAGCAATAACTAAATGAAGAAAAGGGAACAGCACATTCCAGAGAAAGGATAAGGAGCAGTGTGCACTAGGGCCCCTGTGTCAGGAAGGATCAAGGCTGCGGAGGCAGGAAGGTAGAGGATGGGCTGCATGGCAGCAGCTGAAACTGCTAGATGCCAGAGCACGTGGAATCTTGAGAACCCTGTCCACAGCTTTGTTTTTATCTTTAAGAGCAACGAGAATCTGGAAAGCTTTCATAATCAGATTTGGGGGCTTAAAAAAGCACTTGGCTTCAGAGCACAGAATGGCTTATAAGAGGGTAAAGTTCCTGGTCTGTTTCAGTTTTCCAAACAAGAGAGGCTTAGACCAACTATGCTCTTGTGGATACAGAGATGGGAACTAAGAAGGATTCATGAAGTAGTAGATCTTCTGAGTTAATCTCTGAAACTTGAAACACACAAAAAGTGGATATAAAATATAAAACCTTTTTCTGCCAGCATATTTGTTGGAGACTTGGAGGAAAAGACATAATGGGGCTCACTCACCTTCTAACCCAACTTCCCTCTAGTGTGTCTTCATATAGCACAAAGGCTGGAAAGATAAGTGTTTCATTTTCTAAACTTCCTTGCAGATAGATTTGCTTATGTGGTTTGGAATGTACCAGTCAGATGCATTCAAGCAAAACATGCATGTGGAAATGAGGTAATAAGGGAGAGCCACAGGCTCGGAGGCACATATTGCTGGTGTGGCTTGTAACAGAAGGGGTATGGACTTGGAAATTCTTCCAAATCTTTCTGGTTTGACAGGCAGACTCCTGATGGCAGTAGCAATCTCAGCATCCCAGTTTGACAGTGGGCTCTTATTATACTCAGGTTTTCCCGCAGATAATAGTTTAGAATGTGCCTGTGCTCTAGAGTTAGTACTTAAAACATAATTAAGTGGTAGCCTGACTCTTAAGATATGTTTGGTCCTGAAGGAAATGCTGTTTCATGTTTAACGTAAGTGACATGATGTCCCTCTGACCCTGCTGTTTCTTTTTATAAGTATGTTCCTATAGTATAACATGCTTAAAAAGCTGGTTCTGTTTAATGCTTTGGAGAAAGCTGTCTTATTATTTCTAAAGTAATCTAGAAATCCCAGAAATTTTAAACTTCTGATAAAAACAACTCATTTAGAATAGAATGAATTGTGACCTTTAGGTGCGCTGATAATATCCATTTACATTAAGTAGGAGCTGTATCTGAACCAGGAAATCTAACAATGTGGCAACTTCCTCAACAAGGATAACTTTACTGTAATAAATACAAATTTTTGATCAAAAGTTAAAAATGTCAACAAAGACATGGAGGAAGTGACTCTCTGCTCCTAATTCTCAAAATAGTTTCTCCCTTCTGAACACATTTTGGTACCTTTCTTAGGACATTTTCTTTTTTTTTTAAAACCTTGTATTGTAGTTATTTATATCCATGTTTGATCTGCCCCATCCATGAAACTGCAAAAGTAATGAGGGCAGAAACACCCACTGATTCATCTTTTTATCTCTTGAAGTGCCTGCTAAGAATGGTTACTTACACAAAGGTGGTAGTCAATCTATATTTAATCAAGGAATTGATGAGTTCTTGCACATTTTTTGCCATGAGCTTGCTAACAATTTTGAAAGATTGCTTCCAAGGTGTTCCTATGCAACAAAATACTTTGATTCATTTTTCCAGATACAAGTGAAAGAGGGAGGTGAGTGGGAGTGTACACATGGGAGCATGGCATCACTGCTCCGGACAAATGTTTTCTCTGCCTCCCCCAGTGATGGATATGGCAAAAAGAGGAATGTTTAAGAGAGTAGGAGAGCCAGTCTCAGGACTGTATGCTTCTGGTCAATATGTTCGACCTTGTCCCTTCCCCCTCTATAAAAGAGGTTGATGATGTGACAACTGTAATTCCTTCTTAAATGTAAACACTATTCCAGAAGATTGAGATTAGAGACCTGAAAATTCTTCTAGCTCTAGGATAGCAATGCTGCATCTTTTAAAATGCTGACTCTTTTTATCAATAGTGGCTTTCTGGAGCACTGTGTTAGGAAGGATTCAGAGACCCCATTTGAACTCAGCAAGAAGGACAGCCTTGACTTCATAATGTTTGCCACAAGGTAGGAAAAAGAGAAGCAGCAAATAAGTCGACATATACCATCCCTCATCCAGCCCAATGCCTTCTCCTCTCAGAACATGAGACCAGAAGCTCATGTTCTGAGCTTACCATGTGCCAGGCATCAAGCAAATCGCTTTTATACAATTGTATCTACTCCTTAGACAATTAGCATTATCAGAAGCTGGCATTATAATGATTCCCATTTTACCCATGAGGTTCAGAGAAGCAAAATTTGCCAGAGGTTCACACTCCAGAAACCCATAGCAGTGTAGCACTTGCTTGCACTGCCTCCTGATCTGTGGGTTTTGCTATGTGGTAGATCAGTGGTTCTCAACCAGGGATGATTTTACCCTCCCGAGGGTAAAGTCCAGAGACTCTTTGGTTGTTACAGTTGGGCAGGAGAGGGCTTTCCTTGCATGTATTGCGTAGAGGGCAGGGAGGTGGCTAAATGCACAGGACAGTCAATCACAACAAAGAGTCATCTGTCTCAAAATGTCAACAGTGCTGAGGTTGAGAACTCTGTGCTAGGCAACCATGGCAATTATTTTCAAATAAGTGATCAAACCAGTAGGTGCAATTACTGTCTCCATTATACAGAGTAGGAATGGTGATCTCAGGCTCAGGAAGTAGTGATAAGATAGGAGGCCAGGTAGGCTGATTCTAGAGGCCTATGGAGTTCCCCGCTTACACTCGATTAGGATCAACTTCCTTTACTATCAAAACATACAAACTCAAGCAGCACCTGCTCACCTATTTTGAGTTTCAAATGCTAAAAACACTCAGCCAACTGCGAAAAATTCCCACCATGGTGGGAATGTCTCCAAAGATAAACAGTATTTGTTCAACAGTTCCAAGAGGGACTCTAGAAATTCTTACTATGCAACCATTGATCTTCAGTAGACATTCAGATAACTGCTTTAAAATAAAACTGAGGAGAGAGCTAATTTTAGGCATTAACAAGCATTTTCAAAAAGAATTAACTCTGCGTAGGTTTCAACTCTAATTTTTTCCATTTTGATTGTAGGAGCTGGAGAGCCTGGTAGCTTATTTAGGAGCAGCAGAAGAAATGAACCTATGAAAAGACACAGTAAGGTTCCTTTTTCTTTTGAAGGCAAGACACAACCTGAATATGAATAACTCTTGCATCCTGTCCAATTAACTGTCATAAATACCACCAGGGAAACACACACACACACACACGCACGCACGCACATACACGCACGCACGTGCGCGCGCTATCACACGCTATTTGAAAGAAATTGAAGCCAAGTACAAGCTGCTAGTTTAAAGGAGGCCCCACAAATAAGTTCCTTTTGGATTTAAGGCTTATCTGCCGCAGAATAAGAAATGCTGATGAAACAAAGGTGATGGTGGAGCTGGCTGCACAGAGAGGAAGAGAAAATGTGAAAGAAAATAGCTTGACTGAGGAAGGGGGCAGGAACTAGAACTGAGTTTCTAAGGAAAGTGTTAGGGGAAAACAATGTGAGACGCTCAAACCACGGGGCTGGGGTGGGGAAGGTGCCCTTGAGTTCAGGATGCATGGTTCCGAGTGTTCGTCAGGTGTGGGGAGTGGTTTAGCAACTTCTTGGTCCTTCAATTTGAAATGTTCTCCAAAACAATTCATGGTGTGCCAAAGCGGGACTGTTCTGCAGCAGCTCGGGATCGGCCAGTGTTTGGCTGTCGTCTGCCAGGTCCAAAGCCCACACAGTTCCAGGCACTACGTGACAGCGAAGGTTCCAGAAAGGGGAGAACCGAGCATGATGAATGAAGTGTGGAGAACGTAGCTGCAGGAAGACGGGATATACAAGTGCCTCAGGGGGAGGTAGGCACGGAAACTGAGCATTCCGAGCTTATGTCGCCGGGAACCAGCAGTCTAACTTGCCACACTCATTGCTTAGCTCGGAGGAGGAGACCAGATGAGTCCGACGGACCCGTTTTTGCAGGGGTTTTTTTGCATTTGCGGTTCCCGGTGCCTGGAACGCTCTTCGTGAGACTGGGCGTGGTAGTTCTTTTCCTGACTTTGGAATTTGCGCGAAAGCTACCTCTGCTGAGAGGTCCTTTGGTCGCTGTCCAGCTCCCTATCATACAAATCACCGCTTCTGAAAGCTCTGCATGGCCCTCATTCCAGTGCTAATAGCTCACTGCATTTTCGTGTTTGCTAAAACATGTATAGACTTTTTTCATTGTGTGCCTCCCCACTAATACGTAAACCCAGTGAGGGCAGAAGCCTGATGTGCCTTTTATCACAGGTGCACGGCCACAATTACTCCTGGCACACAGCAGGAGCTCAGTAAAGTGCACATTTCCTGCCCACTCCGCCACCCGAGACACCTGACGAGTTTACAGTCTGCAAACGGACCCCATATTATCAGTTGCTTGCATTGGAGCTGGGATCAAAGGAGGCCCAAGAGCGCCTGGGTAGTCAAATCGGGTGGACTGGCCAATCAAGAAGCTCCTGCACTTTAAATTGCAACCGTAATGCACCTCCCCCGCTCCAAGAATGAAACGACCACTCTCCCTTCCCTCCGCCCCTGGGCCCCCAGTACCAATCTGCAGGACCTCCTCTGCGGGCCGGGTCATATTCTCCGAGCCCGGTGTCCCACACCAATTCTGTCCTTGGACCTCCGGAGTCTACCACCCTCCACTCACCACACATTTTCTCCTTTCTCAGCCCCCTGCCTCGGTCTCACTGTAAGTGATCTTCGCCTGTTTGACCACAGAGTCCCCTAGAACCTTCTTAAACCAGCACCTCCCGCAACGTCCTCATTTCTCTTCCCTTTCCCGGCCCGGAAACGCCCTTCGACGAACATTTATTAAGCGCTTACCACTCGCAGGCAGCGAGCTAGGCGGGTGAAAGCCCCTGCTCTGCCTCCCCGGCCCCGCCCCAGAGAAGCTCACCGCTCCCTCCGCCCTTCCTACGCGTCCCGAACCCCAACTACCTCCAAGCGTCACGGAATCCTCCGGCTGCTTCCCAGGGCATCGCCCCACCTCTTTTCCCGGGACGACTCCTGATTGGTGGGAGTGGGGGTCATTTTACAGTTTCCCCCTCCCGTCCTTCCCATGTGGCCCCGCCCCTAGGGCGGAGGGCTGGCCTCTCCTCCTCGCTCCCGCCCCTCGCTCCGCTGCTCAGACTGAGCCCCAGGCAGCGCGCTCGAAGTTCTGGGCAAAGTACTGGGAACCGGTGGCGCGTTCGCTCTGCGGGCGAAACTCCCCGCACAAAGGGACCCCAGCGCCAGACGGCCAGTGAACAGCGGGACTCTTGGCCCTGCTGTCAGTCCACGAGTGGGTCCGCCACCCCGTCTCCTCGGCTGATCGGGGAACTGTCGGCTGCGCGTTGCAGGACGACCTGAGGAGCTGGGTTTGCCCCCTTCCCGGTCTGAGTGAACCTCGGAGCGGGGCGCCCGGGAACTAGGCAGCGTTCCCGGCGTCAGAGCGCTCAGGTAAGCGGTGGGGCGCCTGACTGATTGGGCTAGGGTGTGATGGGGGTCCGGTGGCGCCGGCATAAGAGGAATTGCGATTTCGGGGGCTGCTGCCGGTCCCAGAGGACCGGAGTCTGTCTCCTGTTGTCTGGGTAAGAGCCGGCCGGTGGGACACCCCTGAGCCAGGAAGATCGTCCTCGGCGTCGGCTGCACTGCCCTCGGGAGGACTGGCCCAGGTGCTGTCCATCTTAGGGTTCCGTCTCTCGTGGACAGTGTGGCTGGGATTGACGGCGGGAAGGAGCTGAGCACAGGGGACTGCGTGGGCTTACGGGAGTACAGGGCGCAGAAGAGCTGTCTCGGGCAAGGGCCAGGCGCCGCGCCGGAGCGGGAGGCACAGGAAACCTGTTTAATTGGGCCAGTCAGGAGGCTTTACCACATCCGCGAATTGGGGCGCCGCAGGCAGACCCCGGCGACTCTCTGCCGCCTCCCTGCCTCGCTTCTCAGTGCCTGGGTTGGGGACCAAGGGCACTTGCCTCTTGGGCTTCCAGGCGCTAGGGGAGATTTTGTAGTCTCTAGAGTCGCCAATGGCACTGCTATATATCTTCCAAATACTTCTTTGCTATATATCTTCCAAATACTTCTTAAGCCAAGCGCCCTGCCCTGAATCTCCGCTGATAAGGTGGTGAAGTTGTCACATTCCGTGTGTCTGGGAGCGTTGGAGGCCCCACAGATGTTGCACTCGCTCTTAGGTTTTGATTATTGGGACAGGGGATTTTTAAAACATTGTATTTTAAACTATTGCTGCAAAAGAGATACTTCCAGAGGCAGATAAAAGCGCAGGTCTGGCCTCTGATCGTCCACATTCCACCCTCAAGCATCATACAAGTTGAGGTCCCCCTTCTGACCAAAGGAGACTAGTCAGGCAGACCTGGGCCGCATGCATCCAAGCTAAATGACCATCTCCTCCTCCAACTCCATGCCACCCTGTTTGCTATCCCTCATCACTTCTCTCCCACCGAAATGATCTTGGTTTGCTTACTGCCTTCCCCTACTAGAATGTAAGTTCCAGAAAATCCGAAACCTCATCTGTCTTGTTCATCACTTAATAATCCTGAATGCCAAGAACATTGCCTGACACAGGTTTGCAGTACACATTTATGGAATGAATAAATAAAACGAGGAATGATGATTTCATAGCTGATGTTGATTCTCATCTTTATCTTTTTTCTGTTGGGAAAATTAATAAATAGCAATAACTATGATTGAAGAGCATTTATTAACCTCGAAGATGCATGCTAGGAAATTTGTGTAGATTACCTCATTAAACATTACAATAGTCTTATTAGCTAGGTATTTTTTAATGATGCATTATAATTATAGATAACAGGGGGACTCATTATGCCATATTCACATATACACTTAACATATTTTAATCAATCTTATTCCTCCAGTACCTTCTCTCTGTCCCCCTGATCTGTTTGCTTTTCTGATATCTCTTACTGATTTCCCTTCTATGATTATTACTATTATTATATTAATTATGTACACAAGCAAGATTCATTGTGGTGTATTTTGAACCAAATGAGAATTTAAGTCTTCAACAGGTTAACCAATTTTCCCGAAATTATCCAGGCAGAAGTAGGATTTTAGCCCATTTTCTTTTGTTATGCTGGGCCACTTCCAAGAAGTTAAATATGATTTCCACCATTACAGCCAATAGGCATTTAGCTTTATTTGTAACAAAAACTATTGCTCAGCCAAAAGATTCATCATATTATCATTGAGATATATTTTTAGTAAAAGCTGATTGTTATGTGGTAGACCAGATACTACCAGACTATATTATCACATTTAATCATCATCTTAATAGGCAGTGTTTTGATGTTATACATTTTATAGATGAAGAAACTGAAGCTAGGTTTAGGAATTTGCTCAAAGTCAGTACTATATTGCTGAACTAGATTTTATTAGTTTTGCTGACTCTAATCAGCTCATTCTATCACATTGTAATGTCTCTTGTTCTACTGATGAATTATATGTTAATCATAATCATACACACCAATGATATATTATATCAAAGCCATCTGAAGTTGGGCCATAAGCTTTCTGTTGCCAATATCAAGTGTCTAGGTGTACTGTTTTCTGAGTTGAGATTCTTCCTGCCATTGATTTGTGGTTGAGTGTATGGTTTGTGGGCCTGGTAGATTGGATGCTTTTAATGGGGGAGAAAAGGAAATCTTCCTTTCATCTAAACTAAAGAGAAATCAGATTGCTTTTACATACTGTAGTAAATGAATCCTGAACAGTGGTGTTTTGTACCTTAAGGGAAGTATTGGAAAGACAGTGCCTCATTTCTCATATGCAGAACAGAGTTAGAAACCACTAATTCCAGAAGATTTTGCAGCAGCCATTTAGTAAAATAACAATGTATCAGTGCTTTCCAATCTCATATTGAAACTGAGGGTGTGGAGAAGTTGGGGAAGTGTAGCCTGGTTACCACCTAAAGAGGTAATGGCAAAAGAGGACATGAGGAAGGAATAAGAGACCCCCCCCC